>JZKD02S2295669.1:16052-34074 GCA_000966675.3 Picea glauca | reverse complement strand
TGTGTTGCGCTGCCAATATATTTTTCCCATATATGTTTGCGCTGCCAATATATTTTTCCCATGCGAAATTCCTTGTATCACTGGTGGCGGTTGGGTTCCTTCTGCGTATATAATCACATCTTCAAATCCATCATTTTGAATTGGATTGCATTTTCTGTGCACAAGCTTTGTTTTTTTGAGCCAAATCATATTATATTTTGAAAATTTACTGTGTTTTAATATTTGCAGTGTATAAACCCTTAGTGTTAGTTAACACTCCCAAAAAGGGCATGGAATCGGTGTTTTGTTTTTCCTTTCTGTGTGTTGATGCAGTTGGTTACTGGGGTTACCATTACGTGTAAACCATGGACAACCCTCACCCTGTGCGTTAAGTAGAAATTCCTGTGGTAGAGTAGCGTGTGATGGTCGTGGCCTCCCTTGGTATAGAAAACCTTGGTTTCAACGTATCCCAGATAGCCACACCTGCTCAGATGTTACTGAGACGGTAAAATTTAAAGTCTGGGTATGGCAGTGACTGCTTTTTGCTGGCAGCTTGAATTCGCACATCAATGGCGATTTGCAATGAGCAGTGCGTGATGGCTCCTCATTCGGCGATCTGGTTCCTGTAGCCTAGCCCTGATACTTTCAGAAGCGACTTCCCTGTAGATATTCTTCCCTTGCTAGGTTAGTTAACCAACGGTTCCTCCTCACGGTGCGTTTGATTGGGTTTTGTTCGACCACAGTGCTGTAACGCCTCAATTTGACCGTAGATTGGTGGGTGTAGCAGCCAGCCTGAGCGTCCTTGAGGCGAGAGGGAGATCCACCTGGTGTTACCAATCCACATTTCAGTTCCTTTGGGCAGTGACAACGAGCATGTTGGGCAGCGAGCCCCCTTTTTTTTCATGAAACAGAGAGCCACCCTTTTTAAAATTTTGTTCCCAGTCCAGACTTCGTTGACCTCGATTGTGTGCCTGACAGCCTATTCATTTCTGAATTTTCCAGCGTTACCTTGGGAGTCAGACCACACATCCGTTGGGGTTGGCACTTCTGCAATGGGCAGGCAGACTATCTCCATCAACAGGGTGCACGTGAGGGGTAGCGTTAGTTTAGGCACGACTATAATTTTAATGATATTTTATTGCATGGACAATTTATTTCCTTACCCTGTTCTGTCGGCAAACCTTTTAATCTTTCTGTCAGCAAATTTACCCTGTTTTTATTACATTTTATTTATTGCCTGGTGAACTCATTTCCTTCCCCTGTCCTGGCGAATTTATGGATAATTCCTGGCATCTATCGATGTACAGATATTGTATTAGTTCTGGTTTTCTATTTAACAACGAAAATTATTAAATCGACTCTTCAATGATTAGATATGTTCTGAAATTGGCATTTTGATGATATAATCTGGTATATTTGTGGGTCGAAGCATTGTTACTGTATTTTTACATTGTTGTGGTAATTTGAAAAGGGTAACTTCATGGTAATAGGTTGTTCTAAATTATAGGGGTAAGGTTATTTCCTTTCTAGAATAAATGAATGTTAGGGTTAGATAATATTGGTGAGGTAATGCGTTGACCTTCCCATCATATTGTATATGTATATTTTACATTTGATTAAAGCAGTTTAGTGAACCATCCATCTATTTGGTGGTTGAGTCAACCTCAAGTAGTAATCCCTATTTGGGCACTACTTTACTTGAAATTGTGTACAACTTATAATTAGTTTATACCCTTGATCATTCAATGAAAATAGATATGTTGATAAGTTAATGAGTGAATGGTAAAATTTGGGATCTTCAATTATTTTACATGAAGTAAATATTTCCATAGTATGGCACTGTCATATTCAATTATTTGCTTATACATGAATAGCAAGAAAGATTCAACTAAATTTAAACACAAAGGATTTAATTAAAATTAATATTTGTACAATTATTTTTGTACTTTCTAATTCATTATTGTAATTTAGTATCACATATTCACAAGACGGGGCTAAAAATGAGGGTCAAATAGTAATTCCTGCATAGTTGTTATAGTCATTTTAGTTGGCCTACTAGTGATGTCACTTATGTTCAACCTTAGTGAATTTCCGAATGGCTTAATTAAATATTTATGTTGTTGATACGAATGGCGCCTTGAAGTACAGTAGAAGGTTACCCTTGCTTCTTGTTTGGAATAAAGTTGTTTTCCTTCCGATCGCACTTATGTCGTTTCATGACGGATTTCGTAATCAAATTTTCTTGCACTGTGGAATTCTTGTGATGTGTGTCGGATATGATCGCGTAGCGATTATCTTTGTAGTTGAGTTAGCGTTTTTCTTGGTCTGCTTGTGTCGGGCGGGAAGTAGACACCTCCATGTTCCTCGGAACAATCGCCATCCCTGAGACCTTAAATGGTTAAAATCGATGGGAACCTGGGCTTGAGCGTTTCTTATGTGTCTTGGAGGTCGTAACCATTGCAGGGTAGGATGGATGGGTAGTCAGTCTGACTTATTTCTGAGTGATCGTCGTTAATGCGTGCAGTTTCCTGTTGTATATCATATGTCGTCTTGTGGTTTCTTCTTGCATGCTTCTTGTTCATCGTCGGGTTACTAGTTTCTGCCTGAGCAGTCGGCCAGGAGCCTATCTGAACTTCTCTCTCTCTGGAGCAGAGGACTAAGATTAAACGCCCTGCTTTCCTGTGCAGAAATAGTAAAACCTACTATTATGGATTCCTTCTTATGTCTATGATCGTTTAATGCCTGCAGTTACTTGTTGTGCGCCTTGTGTCTTCTTGTTGTGATCATCGTGGTTGCATCTTGTTAGTCGTCGGGTGGTGACGTAGAATCAAGTGTGTTGTTCCCTTATACACGTGCACACACACCTTAATAAGAAAAAAAAAATGTTGCACCTGTGAAAGAATTGTTGTCATAACGGGGAGGGTCGTTACACTCTTGAAGGAAGGTTTACAACTAGGGTTTGCATTGTTATTTCATCATGATATGTAAGTGTATTTTCTGCAAAACTTCTTAATTGAATGGTTGTAGGATGGTATTCTTGCATTTACTTATAAAATTTGTTGATTTAAAACACTAGGTGACAAGCACACAAGTAGGTCCTTGTTTCATGTCCCCTTTTAGAGAAATATTCAGCAATTGAAGAAGGAAGGAAGAGCCTAGCCTTTGCTACACTCTTTTCACCCTTTTTCCCTTGTGCTAGCTATGATTTTTGAAGGTTAAAAGGGAGGTGACGTCCCAGGCCTAGGTTGTCTACACCTAGGGCCGTCCATCTTTTAGGGTTTGGTGATAGAGCCTTGCCATTGCAACACTCTCCCTCCCCTCATCCTCTTGTTTTAACTTATCTTTTATGCTATCCGTTTTGCCAAGATTGATCTAAGGAAGGAGGAAAGAGAACAAGGCCTTGCTTAAGCAACACCGGAGTGAGCCTCTTTCCCCTAGAGTTTTGATTCTAGGGCCCTGCCATTGCAGCACCCTAGAACCC
Source organism: Picea glauca (assembly GCA_000966675.3). Lineage (NCBI taxonomy): Eukaryota > Viridiplantae > Streptophyta > Pinopsida > Pinales > Pinaceae > Picea > Picea glauca. The sequence continues at coordinate 30,614 of JZKD02S2295669.1, read as the reverse complement.
TTCCTTCTTGTCCTTAGCCTTTTAGTCCTTCAACCTTGTGTCCTCTCCTTAATTGACTCCATCTACCCTTAGGCATTGATCTTAGAGCCACAACGTTGAAGTGATAGTGCTCAAACAACCTCTCAAAACTTTTAAATTTGAAACCCTAACTAGGTTGATGTCATACTTGGTTATTCCATCTTGACGCAGCACCTTTTGATGAAAAGTAAATAGATGATGGTTGAAATCATTTATTGAGTAGAAGATTGATTAGATACATCGTTGGCTACATCATCTCAATAGTTATTGATGAATTGATATTCTACATTGCTATATTGATAAAACGTTGATCTCATTAATATATGTTGTCTTTAATTTCTTACATATTGATGTCAGATAGGTATATGAAGTACTAACCCATTGAATTATAGCCTGCATATATATTGTTTTGCTATTTTTTTGTTCCGGGAAGGTGTTCTCATTTGGGCATACACTTCTTTATTAGCCGATTAGCTGGACTATCTGACCTTGGTGGTAACCTGTGAGGAGGAACTTCTACTTTGACCTTTATACTTTGGCCTCTTTAAAACCCCAGGTTACCAGGGACGTCTCCCCTGGGCTAACCTCCCTGAATAGAAAGAACCTCCCCTTTGTGGTGACATTGGGTGGGGTAGGTTCATGTTACGTCAGTTTGGCCTCTACCTTCTAGCCATTTGACCTAGCTACAAACTGTGCGATAACAGGGCACTCAAATTATACATAAATAATCACTCAAATCTGCATATCTAACAATTTTTGTTTGAAATATCTCCTAAAAATATCTCTAATTATAGAGTATTTAGACTACTACTAAATAAAAATAATTAATATTTTAAAATGTATTAAGTAAAGTTTAACAATAAATTTCGAGAAAATATTCCTTACCATTTTAGATAAAAAGGTGATATGTCATTGGTTATGTGTTATATAGTTTATAATTCTTTAACTTTGAATTAAAAAAAAAAAAGTTAAAGAAAGCTAAGTGAAATTTTGAAAAGCCAAATGAAAAGGTATTTTTAGGGTAAGTATTTGAAGTGTACTTTGTTAAGGTTGTTAGTAAATGACTATTCAAAGTCAAATGAAAGGTATCTTCATTTTGGAGTTAGTTTTTGAAATGTACATTTTTAAGATTGTTACTAAATCACTTTAATTGATGGAGGGTGTTTTTTTTTTTCTAAGGGTATGGTAAGGTGGTTTAATTTGTTTACAATATTTTTTTCATATTTTGAAAATATGAATAAAATTTCCATTTTTTTTTTAATTTTTAGATAAGATTTATTATACAAATAAAAACAACAATATAAATACATTATAAGTGGAAATACCTTTATTTATTAACTATGCTTTAAATAATAATAATGTTATATGAATGAAGTGAGTTTTTTGTTTTTTTTTGTTGTAAAAAATGATTTGTATTACCTTATGATGTGTGGAAACCAAACCAAGCCAACATCAGTGTTGACAAAGTGTCCTCAGACATGTAATTTTATTAATAGGGAAAAAGTGATTACAATCTGAAATTCATAATCTACTCCTTTAACCTCACATGGAGAAGGAGCTAGTTTATATAGCTTAACTCTAAACTAAAAACTAGGAGAACCACTAATCACATAATCACATGAGTATGATAGGTGTCCTTATCCTAACAAACTAGAATAAATTAATTTCTAAAAACATTTATACTAGAAAATACTTAAACTATAGAACTTTAGGATTATGAGCCTAACAATCCCCCCTTTAATCCGGAAGTTCATTTTTACAAAGACCAAGTTCATCTCTGAACTTAGTGAACTTTATTCTACCAAGAGGTTTGGTAAAAATATCTGAAGTTTGATCTTCAGATGGACATAACTGAATCTTGATGATGTCTTTGATGATGAGTGATATGATGAAGTGGTACTTGGTGTCGACATGTTTAGTCTTTGAATGAAATATTGGATTCTTGGCCATGTTTACTGCTGACTGATTGTCGATCAATAAGGTAGTTGGTGATTTCTGAGTTTCACCAAGATCTTGTAAAATTCTACGTATCCATACAATCTCACATGTTGCTTCCCAAGCTGATATGTACTCTACTTCTGCTGAAGAATTGGCAATTGTTGTCTGCTTTTTACAATTCCAAGATACTACTGTTGAACCCATATTCATTAAATAACCTGAAGTGGATGTTCTATCATCAATGTCACCTACAAAATCAGCATCTAAATATCCAACAAGTGTAAAAAATCTGTTCCTTGTGTAGAGAAGACCAAAGTCTTTTGTACCTTGAATGTATCTTAGTACCCTTTTTGCTGAATTTCAGTGACTTTCCCTTGGTTCTTGCATAAACCTTGAAAGTATACTGACTAAATATGACAAATCTGGTCGAGTATTTGTCAAATAAATGAGACTTCCAACCAATTGCCTATATTTTGTACTGTTTACCAATTCCCCCCTTTAAATTTTGAAAGTTTCAATTTATTCTCCATGGGGGTAAGAGAAGGTTTACAATCTTCGATGCCAAATTTCTTTAACAATTTAATGGCATACTTAGTTTGACTGAGGAATATTTGGTTAGGATGTTGAGAAACTTCAACTCCAAGATAATAATGAAGTGTTCCTAAATCAGTCATTTTGAACCTTGCTTTAAGTTCTTCCTTAACCTGTTTGATGTAAGCTTCATTATTTCATATTATGATTAAATCATCAACATAGAGTACAAGTATCACCATGTGCTTATCTTGCATTCGAAAATACAATGTATCATCGGATTCACTTCGTTGAAACCCACCTTTCATAAGTACTCATCCATTTTTGCATACCAAGCTCGAGGAGCTTGTTTCAAACCATATAAAGTCTTCACAAGTTTGAAAATTTTATGTTCTTGTCCTTTTGCTTCAAAACCTTGTGGTTGAGTCATGAAAATATCTTCCTTTAGATCACCATTCAGGAAGGCATTTTTTACATCCATTTGATGTAATTTCCAACCATTATGTGCAACCAAATTGATAACCATTTTGATAGTGTTCCATTTAGCTATGGGTGAAAAAGTTTCTTCATAATCAATTCCTTCCTGTTAAGCAAAACCTTTTGCAACAAGTCTTGCTTTGTACTTGTCAATTTTACCATTGGGCTTGTACTTTACTCGATAAACCCATTTACAACCGATGGGCTTAACATCTTGTGGACAATCAACTAAGTTCTAAGTCCCATTTACAAGTATTGAATCATATTCATTAATCATTGCTTCCTACCATTGTTTATGTTCAGTTGCTTCAGCAAAAGAAGTAGGTTCAATGGAAGCATGAGCAAAATTAGCTTCTGCTCTTGAAGATCCCCTAGTTCTTGTTTTGTTCATTTCATCTGAATGAACATCTTTGAGAGTTGTTCGACCCACTTTGGCTTCTTATGTTGACGGGATTGAGGATTTGAATCACCATTATTGTTGAAAAGAGGGTTTTCAAAAAATGAGGCTCTTCTTTCATCTGAAATATCTAAGGTTGGAGAAGATATGATGCATACGCCCGACCCTCAGGTCAAGATCCACATAGGATCGTTCTAAATTCACCTCGAGCCGAAGCGACTCCCTCAGATCCCTATTGGAACCTCACGGATTTGATCCACAGGTCCCTCAGAAACTCCACCTGTGCAAACAAGCACCAGGCGCGAGCTTCACCCTCACGCGACCATAACTGGGCCTTAGCACAAGCTCCTTTCACAACTCGCAACTCGCAAGTTCGTGGGTCGAAGATCCTTGACTCCTCTTTTCCAAACCTCCGATACCCAAGATGAAGATACGAGTATGGTTCCTCCTTGTTAGCGCCTCCCGCACATGACCACCAGCTAGGGCTAACTGCTAGCGCTACTCGCAGCTCGCGACTTCGCGAGTTGGAGTGTTGAGCTCTCGTGCTCCTCCTTCGCAAATCCCCGAGACGCGATATATTTACAAAGGGTTGACTCCTTCCCAGGTGACGCGTGTCCAAATGCTTATCACCCACTTCTACCTTTCTCTGGGCGCTCGTTGCTACGCCACCTGTCAACCACGCGATTCCCACCAAGCGGATGTGCAACATGTTGCACAAGCCCTCACAACTCGTAAGCCTGTGACTTCTGCAGTCAAAAAGAGTTTCTTTCAAACTCCAAACTCCCGAGACATGATACATGTTGGAAGTTCTGATCCGATAGTCCTCCTGTAGCTCAGATCCAACGATCTGGATTTCCTTCCCTGTTCCTCACAACTCTGAACTTCACGCAAACGAAGAAAATTGGTCTGGCCTCCAAACTTTCGAACCCCGAGTTCGTGATATGATCCAACGACGTACGTAAAGCATGATCAATGGCTCACGTTGATCCTGGATCCCAAGGTGATGGGTTTCACCAGCCTCTAATCACCTTGCAACTCTTCCAAATCCAATGGCTCTCACAACTTCGCACTTCCTTCACGAAGGCTTCTCAGCATCCATACGGCTCCATTGGATCCTACGGTCCTCGTGACTTCGCGAGCTCTCCACGGAGAATTCTGACCGCTCGATTCACGCTTCAATGACTCTTGCCCAACCGACTGAATGTTCTCCTTCTGAACTTAACTTTTATACGATGGCTTCAATCCCCGTCTCCCTTTGAAGTGGTTCGATTTCCGCCTTCCTTTGAACACTTCAACGGTGTTATCTCTCCTAAGCTTTTACTTGTAACTCAAGCTTTCCAAAGGGTTTCCTGCTCGCACTCCTTGTAGAAAACTTTCAAATAACTTCTGGTTATTTTAGTCTTCGACCCTGTGCACTCTTTGCAACAGTGGTCCTTCAACCTTCCCCTTAGTTGATAACTACTAAGGTTTCAACTATCCTGCACACACCTTGCATGGCTCTGTGCCTCACCTGCACTTCTATGGGAAATGAGAACAACGATATCTCTCCTGAGCTTTTCGAGATAAAACTCAGACTCTTGTCAACGCACACCTTGCGGACGTTTCATTGCACTCCTTGCAGGAACTCTCAGGATGAGAAACAATTGAAACTCATTATTCTGCTTTATCAGACTTCATACACTTAACATGAAATCATACATTTAACCCAACATTGAAATAGATGTATAAACAGAGAAATAAAGCAACTGTAAACATACCATTTAACAAAGGTAAACAATAAACATCATAACACCATGAAAGTGAGTCAAAGATTCATATATTAACTCAATTTTTCCTGTACATGGGTTCTTCTCTACATCTCTCTACTACAGCTCTCAATGATGATAATGTTACCAGGCTCTACAATGATACAAGAATGAGGGTGTCTATATCCGTTTTCCCTCCTACGCTTCTAAAACTGTCTAATCTCTTAATTCAAATCTACCTACTTTCATTAAACAGACTTAATGTTTATTACATCTGGCAGATGAGAGAAAATCGTTGAAGATCTGTTTACAACATGCAAGTATGCTTCCTTTAACTACTACATTAATATCCACTCATTAATTTTTCAAAAACATTTCGAAATGTGAAAAATGTGTGATGTGCTTTTCCAGCTGTCTTTCGCCTTTATGCTTGCTTGGTTGGCTGCTTACGATGCCCCTGCATCAAGATACTTTTGAAGATTCAGTATCAGAAGAATATTTTTTCAACTCATTATCAGATGAATCAGAAGAACTTTTTGTTAAAGAGATGTCCTCTGGAGTAACCAAGTCTTTTTCAAACCAAAATGCTTGCTTTTATTTGTTGAATTTACCTTTACCCTTAGTGTTTTTCTTGTCTAAACGACTAAGGAGATGGTGAATCTCATTTAAACTGTTACTTTCAGTTTCATCAAAAATTACATCTCTACTGACAATGAATTTTCCATCTGAAAGCAATCTATACCCTTTCTTTTCATCAGAGTATCCAATGAAGGTACACTTCATACTTCGGTTTTCTAATTTAGTCCTCTTTTCCTTAGGAACTAAAGCATAACATGTTGAGACAAAAACCCTAAGATGATTTACCTTGGGTTTGAAACCATACCAAGCTTCATAAGGTGTTTTTCCATCTAAAGCTGATGTAGGTGATCGATTTCTGAGATAAACTGTGGCATGGACTGCTTCAGCCCAATATTTTGTGCTCAACCCTTTAAACCGCATCATAGATCTTGACATGCCCATGAGAGTCTTTTTCATCCTTTCAATAACTCCATTTTGCTGTGGAGTATAGGAATTTTTCAGTTGCCTCTTAATTCCATTGTTTCGACAATGAACATTGAATTCTGTTGAAGTGAATTCACCTCCATTATCAATTCTCAAAGAAGCAACCTTTTCTCTAGTTTTATTTTCAACCATGTGTTGAAAATTTACTAACTTTTCAAAAGCTTCAGACTTTGTCTTTAAAAAGTATACCCGTGTCATTCTAGTATGGTCATCAATGAACAATATAAAGTATTGACATCCACCAAAAGAAGATTCCATTGGACCACATATATCACTATGAATCAACTCCAAATACTTTGTTGCTTGCCATGAGCTGGTTGGAAAAGCTTCTCGCTTTTGCTTGCCTAAAATACAAGCTTCACACTTGGAATTTTCTTTCTTGAAAGTTGGTAAACCCTTCACCAAATCTTGGGACTTAAGTTTCAAAAGACTTTCAAAGTTTAAGTGACCAAATCAAAAATGCCATAATCTGAATGAAGACATTTGAGAATTCACTGTTGCTACAACTTCTTCCTTTCTTTGGATGATGTTACCATTCATTCTTAGTAACTTCCCATCTTCATATCCAGTCATTATTGTTTTCAAGTTATCCTTCACTGACATAATCTTCACCAAACCATCTTGCATGACAATTTGATGTCCAACTTGTCTGATTGTGACTAAGGATAACAATTGTTTCTTAAAAGATGATACATACCAAACATTTGAAATCCATTTTTCACCAATTCCAGGGAGAAAAACTTTCATTGAACCTTTTCCTTGAGGTATATGAGTTGTATCATCAACTAAATAAATGGGATTTAGTTGAACATATTTATAATTCCAAAAATAGTCTCTGCGATAAGTCACATGCTGAGTAGCCCCTGTGTCCAATATCCAATCATTTTCAAATGAATTTACATGATGAACTGCTGAAAAAAACATATTCATATTCATCATCCTGATAATCTTGATCTTCTACATATTGCGCTGATTGTTGAGAGTTTGCATTTGACGTATGCTTGAACTTTGGCAATTGATCATTGTTGGTAAGACAATTTGATGCATAATGGCCTATCTTTAAGCATATTTTACATCTTACTTGACTGAAATTTCTGCATCTTCCCGACTGTGCATTACTATTGTGATTATTACTTTGAAAATTTTGTTGATGAAAATTGTTACGACCTCTACCTTGACCACGACCTCGATTAGAAGATTGATTCTGAGAATGTTGAGAATTTGATTTTCTCCTTCCTTTAGAACTTTTAGCTTTAGTGTAAAGAAGATCTTCTCCTGATTGTTTTTGTTTTCCAAAGGTTTTACTATGTTGAGCCAACAATTCACTAAGAGAATCAAAAGTTATAGTAGATAACTTATTAGTTATTTGCAAAGTCTCAAGAAAATGCTTATAAGATGGAGGCAAGCCATTTATTACAATGGAGACTAGAAAACTATCTTCAAGTTTAGAAAAAACGCCTTTGATGATTTCCATATGAATGTTCTTAATCTTTGAAATGTATTCTAGTACATCACCATTGTCTACTAATTTTTGTTTAAGCAATTTCATTTGTAGATCAACTCTTTGAGATGTAACATGAGTATCAAACAACTTCTTTAATAGATTCGAAACAAACCATGCATCTTTGGAATTCTCAATATGAACAAAAATGTGTTCAGTTACAGAAGAACATAGAAAAGCAAGTGCTTTTTCATCTTTCAAATTCCATTTGGCTAAAGAAGTAGCGTCGGTGGGCTTAGTTGGAGTAGTATCACCATCACATATATCACGCCATAATTCATTATAGATCAAAGTGTTATGCATGTGCCGACTCCAAGTTTTGTAATTCTTAGATCCATCTAACTTATCTGATTCAGTGATTAGGTTGATTAATTTTGACATGATGATAGATTGCCTTATTGCAAGAATTGCAAGTTAGTGATCACACCACCACACTGAATAGTTGTCAAAACACCAAAAGAGAGACACAAGGCACTAGAAAGAAAGAGTACATAGTCCACCCAAAAAAAAAAAGTATTTTTAAGGGCTTGGCCTTGACCCTATAAAAGTCTCGTTGAAAAAGAAGTTTGAGAGAGTATTTCACTAGACTCTTCTCAATTTCTAAGCTTCAAGATGACAAAAACTTTCGAAATTTGTCCTTTTTTTTTTTAACAATACTTATAGTCTTTTGCAAATCGAAGATACACCCCTCTTTAAAAGTGGTAAAGTCTTCACTAACATTAAATAAAAGTTCTCAAAAGCTCACCACTCAAATCATTTTTATTGTAAAATCCACTCATTTCTTCAAAAAGTTTTCCTAAATAATATATTATTAAAATATTCTTTATAACATATATTCCTCTCCAAAATGAAGTTTTCAAAAAAAAAAAAAACTCCACCAAATTATGCACTAATTTGTCAAAGGATAGATCTAAAACTCACGAATTTGTAAAAGAAACTCGTTTTCCAATAAAAAAATCCGTGAGACTTTGACTGGAATTAAAGCAATCTGATCGAATTCGCTGAAGGGCGCTTGCTTTGTGTCAAGTTGAAGAGAACGATCTGTGGAGGGCGCTTGTTGGAGGACGCAATTTTTAGATGTTCTTTCGCTTTCTTTCTTCGCTAGATACTCTGCTGGAGGGCGCGATTCAATAAAATAGATGGAGGGCGCTTTCTACCAGATCTGTGGAGGGTGTTTGCTACCAGATCCTCTTGTTCAAGAGTTGTGTTCTTATAAGAAGTATAATCCTCAGATGTTGAATGATCGGTACCAGTTTGGACCTAATCAGATAGAGGCGCTATACCAATATGCTAAGTTTCAGTTTGAATGCGGAAACTACTCTGGGGCAGCAGACTCTTTTTTTTAATACCAATATCGCACTTTTTGAACAAACAGTGACAGGAGTTTGAATGCCTTGTGGGGCAAGCTCGCAACAGATATTATGAAGATTGCAGCAGTGAGGCGATACTAACATTGAGGAGGTGCAGTCCCGCACTGTTATTGCAGAAAATCTGCCAAAGGATTACTCTATCCAAAATCYAGAGAAACTTTTGGTGCGGTTGGCAAGTACAATGTAAAACTGGTGCGCGTTTTCCAACCTCAAAGATACGATTATGGGCCAAGTATAAATGAAAGCCCACAGGAATGATATGTTTGTCAGCAGCGAGTTGCATGCACTTGTGGAGTATGAGACTGTTGAACAAGCTGAGAAAGTTGTTGATGATCTAAAGAATGGTCTTGCCGATCTAAAGTTGTTGTCGATCTGAAGAATGGTCTTATTGATCTAAAGTTATTGTCATTCTGATACCAGATCTCTGATTCCATATCTATAAATCCAGATATAAGATACTAGATCTATGATGGCTAGAGCTAGATTTTTTTTAAAATTGACAAAACCAGATTGCCAGATTTTTTTTACATATCTGCAACAGTTTGCATAGATCTTGAAGCATTGAAGCATGGAGATTGAGATTTATCAAAAGATATATCTCTTTAACAAGAAATTGTCAGATTTACATACATCTGAAGCAATTTTTACGAAAAAGAAAAAGGATCCCTCTACTTGGATTACAACTGGTCTACTTGATAAACAAAGTAGATTTGATCAGAAAATAATCTCGAACAAGAAAAAAGAAATAATAGATCTGATACAAAAACTTTTAACTGCTGAAAATGATGATTTATCTTGTCAAAATTTTCAAAAAACAAGTGTTGTAATCAAAAATAACATTTTCCTTATTGAATTAATAACAAAAATACCTTAGTATTTTTGCGCTTGAATTTGAAGAGATCCTGGATGATGTTGTTGAGACTTCCTTGCTTCCTCAATCCATCACCATTTCACCATGGCTCTGATACCATGTTGACAAATCGTCCTCGGACACTTAATTTTATTAATAAGGAAAAACTGATTACAATATGAAATTCATAATCTACTCCTTTAATAACCTCACATGAAGAAGGAGCTAGTTTATATAGCTTAACTCTAAACTAAAAACTAGGAGAACAACCAATCACATAATCACATGAGTATGATAGGTGTCATTTACATAGAAGTTAGGTGTCCTTATCCTAACAAACTAGAATAAATTAATTTCTAAAAACATTTATACTAGAAAATACTTAGACTATAGAACTTTAGGATTATGAGGCTAACAATCGGGTCCATGTACCATTGTCTTGCATAGTTCAAAAATACAGAGCTAAAAGAACTTAAAACTAGAGTTGAGACTTGCTAGCCAAATTGTCTTCTACCTATCCTGTCTAAAAAGAAATTGAAACTGATAATATGCATAAAAGAGAAATCACATTCCTGGTGTGTGTGATGCTCCATCGTTTATAGGAGGAGTGTGCCATGGAGTAGCGAATGGATAAGGTTGACAACAAGCTGGGCAGCACCGACTGTTGGAAGAGCTGGAGAGAGAATCCATGAAAATGTCTAGACGTCGGTTGATAAATTCCAAACCAAACAGTAGTTCGGCTACATCCCTTCTTAGGCCGAACACCAACTAGAGTTGGTCCGCTAATAGGCCAGTCAAAGGAGGGGCCTTGCCTGGCAGTTGGAGATCTGGAGAAACTTCAAAAGATTGAGGAGAATCGTGTGTAGGCTCTTCTTCAATAATAGTTGGATCCCATTACTCATCCTAAATTTCTATGTGAGGATCAATGTCCCTTTCTGTATTGGTTGAGTCTAGAGGGTTGGGTGAGGGAGGAAAGGAAACTAGGAGCCATGGATCTGGAGGCGGAACCATACGAGGCTCCTCCTCAATTCAGACAAACCCCCAATTTTCTATCGGGACTAGTGAGACAAAAGTGGGATATGCCATTGGGAGAGGGGTTGAAGAATCATATGAGGAGCATAATGGAGGAGAATGATGGGAAACATGCCCCCGATTGGATAAAAAGTTGTAGTAAGCAGGGCCTCTGCGAGACCTACCACATTTCTGTGGCATGGTGTAGAGAAGGAGGCCATAGAGAATGATGAGGGATTGCGCAGAGCTTAAAAACATCAAGGCAAAGTCAGAGAGCAGAGCTAAAATGAAAACCATGATAGAAAAATCAATGCGAATTTGGGAAATAATACCATTACCATGCCTAGAGCCTGCCATTAATGTCAAGTTGANAGAGAAACTTTTGGTGCGGTTGGCAAGTACAATGTAAAACTGGTGCGCGTTTTCCAACCTCAAAGATACGATTATGGGCCAAGTATAAATGAAAGCCCACAGGAATGATATGTTTGTCAGCAGCGAGTTGCATGCACTTGTGGAGTATGAGACTGTTGAACAAGCTGAGAAAGTTGTTGATGATCTAAAGAATGGTCTTGCCGATCTAAAGTTGTTGTCGATCTGAAGAATGGTCTTATTGATCTAAAGTTATTGTCATTCTGATACCAGATCTCTGATTCCATATCTATAAATCCAGATATAAGATACTAGATCTATGATGGCTAGAGCTAGATTTTTTTTAAAATTGACAAAACCAGATTGCCAGATTTTTTTTACATATCTGCAACAGTTTGCATAGATCTTGAAGCATTGAAGCATGGAGATTGAGATTTATCAAAAGATATATCTCTTTAACAAGAAATTGTCAGATTTACATACATCTGAAGCAATTTTTACGAAAAAGAAAAAGGATCCCTCTACTTGGATTACAACTGGTCTACTTGATAAACAAAGTAGATTTGATCAGAAAATAATCTCGAACAAGAAAAAAGAAATAATAGATCTGATACAAAAACTTTTAACGGCTGAAAATGATGATTTATCTTGTCAAAATTTTCAAAAAACAAGTGTTGTAATCAAAAATAGCATTTTCCTTATTGAATTAATAACAAAAATACCTTAGTACTTTTGCGCTTGAATTTGAAGAGATCCTGGATGATGTTGTTGAGACTTCCTTGCTTTCTCAATCCATCACCAATCCTTCCATCACCATTTCACCATGGCTCTGATACCATGTTGACAAATTGTCCTCAGACACTTAATTTTATTAATAAGGAAAAACTGATTACAATATGAAATTCATAATCTACTCCTTTAATAACCTCACATGAAGAAGGAGCTAGTTTATATAGCTTAACTATAAACTAAAAACTAGGAGAACAACCAATCACATAATCACATGAGTATGATAGGTGTCATTTACATAGAAGTTAGGTGTCCTTATTCTAACAAACTAGAATAAATTAATTTCTAAAAACATTTATACTAGAAAATACTTAGACTATAGAACTTTAGGATTATGAGGCTAACAATCGGGTCCATGTACCATTGTCTTGCATAGTTCAAAAATACAGAGCTAAAAGAACTTAAAACTAGAGTTGAGACTTGCTAGCCAAATTGTCTTCTACCTATCCTGTCTAAAAAGAAATTGAAACTGATAATATGCATAAAAGAGAAATCACATTCCTGGTGTGTGTGATGCTCCATCGTTTATAGGAGGAGTGTGCCATGGAGTAGCGAATGGATAAGGTTGACAACAAGCTGGGCAGCACCGACTGTTGGAAGAGCTGGAGAGAGAATCCATGAAAATGTCTAGACGTCGGTTGATAAATTCCAAACCAAACAGTAGTTCGGCTACATCCCTTCTTAGGCCGAACACCAACTAGAGTTGGTCCGCTAATAGGCCAGTCAAAGGAGGGGCCTTGCCTGGCAGTTGGAGATCTGGAGAAACTTCAAAAGATTGAGGAGAATCGTGTGTAGGCTCTTCTTCAATAATAGTTGGATCCCATTACTCATCCTAAATTTCTATGTGAGGATCAATGTCCCTTTCTGTATTGGTTGAGTCTAGAGGGTTGGGTGAGGGAGGAAAGGAAACTAGGAGCCATGGATCTGGAGGCGGAACCATACGAGGCTCCTCCTCAATTCAGACAAACCCCCAATTTTCTATCGGGACTAGTGAGACAAAAGTGGGATATGCCATTGGGAGAGGGGTTGAAGAATCATATGAGGAGCATAATGGAGGAGAATGATGGGAAACATGCCCCCGATTGGATAAAAAGTTGTAGTAAGCAGGGCCTCTGCGAGACCTACCACATTTCTGTGGCATGGTGTAGAGAAGGAGGCCATAGAGAATGATGAGGGATTGCGCAGAGCTTAAAAACATCAAGGCAAAGTCAGAGAGCAGAGCTAAAATGAAAACCATGATAGAAAAATCAATGCGAATTTGGGAAATAATACCATTACCATGCCTAGAGCCTGCCATTAATGTCAAGTTGATAGCCTCTCCTCCTATGTCACGCGAGTCTCCCCCCATTTCCATTGAAGGGATCTAGAGCATTAACTTTCTGCCTGTGTGAACATCTATGAACCAAGATTTTGTGGCACAAAGCTCCCTTGAGAGCGCACTAAGAAATGAGGAGACGGCCACTGAGGACCTTAACTTAAATTGCATGGCCAGACATGTATCACCCATTCGGGGAATGAAGTGAGTTAATATATTGATAAGCTCAACTATTTTTTATATATATTTTTAATTTATTTATTTTTTCTAACTTTAATTATATAAATCATCTTTTAAAAAAAAAAAAAAAAAACTCATAAATTTTAAAATTAAGTTTTTCATTAATTAAATAAAATTAAACTTATCATATAATTTCTACTTTAAAAAAAACTTCTATAAAATAAATAAATTATTAACTTTGTTTATTAGTATAAAAACTTCCCTTAAATTACTTTGATAATCTAGTTCTTGTTAACTTTGTTTATTAGTATTAAAACTTCCCTTAAATTACTTTGATAATCTGGTTCATCTATTTAACAAATATTAAATTTTTTATTAAATAAATAAAATTAAATTTATCATATAATTTTTATTTGAAAAAAAAAAAATTATCAATTAAATTGTTAACTTTGTTTATTAATATAAAAACTTCCCTTAAATTACTTTGATAATCGTGTTCATCTATTTAACATATATACTAATATCAATATTAGAAAAAAAAAATTATCACATCAACCTAATAATTTATATCTTAAATTTAAAATAGATAAAAGTCAATATACATAATTATTTAACAACCTAATAATTTACATCTTAAATTTAAAATAGATAAAAGTCAATATACATAATTATTTAACATATATACTAATATCAATATTAGAAAGAAAAAATTATCACATCAACCTAATAATTTATATCTTCAATTTAAAATAAATTTAAAATAGATAAAAGTCAATATACATAATTATTTAACATATATACTAATATCAATATTAGAAAGAAAAAATTATCACATCAACCTAATAATTTATATCTTAAATTTAAAATAGATAAAAGTCAATATACATAATTCAATTGGATAGCAGGAGCAACCTTCAATTTGTTATGGGCCCAAACGATAGATTCAATGAGTTCTTGCCAGTACCCACGGCCGCTGAATAAGAACATTAAACTAAAGGCCCAAATAAAA
>JZKD02S2295669.1:0-15718 GCA_000966675.3 Picea glauca | reverse complement strand
AAACTTATTAAACAACAGTTAGACAAATAACAGAATAATTAAATAACAGTTAGACAAATTCATAACATAATAAATAATATAACAAAATACAATGTAAAATCACATATTTTATTTTATATTAATTTTCAAATTACATAATATTCAAAATATTAATTTTCAAATATTCAAAATAACATAATAGAATGCAAATACAAACTATTTTCATAATGGTTTTATAATGAGTATAACCAGTATGATAATTAGTTTGTTTAACATTACCTCCATGTAATCATTTTTTAATGAAAAATATTCCCAAAAAATTGTAAATTGTTTTGAATATTTTAATAATAAATTCGAGAAATAGATTTAAAATTTACAACTTGTATTTTGAATTTGTAATTAATACATAAGTGTTGGTCTAATTATATAATATAAATAAAAATATTATTTTTCACCTTATAAACACATTGATATATGCAAGCAAGTTTAATCAAAGTTGATACTGATTAAGATAGTTCATCATGGTAATGGTATGTTTTGTTGGTTAATTGTTCATTTACTAAGCAATTCTTTGTTTCATTCTTTAGGTTATGGATGCAATGTTATGTGATGGTTGTTATGTTAGTTTTTGGGTACATGTTAGGTAGACTTTGTATAAGTTATGGTTGTTATGTTAGTTTTTGGGTACATATTAGGTATAGAATTTGTATTAGTTCTTTACTCACTGGTATGGTATGCTAATTGTTGGGTCAATAAGTTTGGTAGATTTTTCGCTATGTCAAGTTGGAGTCATCTTGAGACTAACATTTAAGGGGAATTTCATTAGTTAAAATAAAACTTGTGGCAAGAGATTGTACTACTGAACTCTAATAGGGGTTTTTGTGGGCAAGCCCACAAGACAAAAGAAAAAAGTCTAATGACACCCAAATTGAAAGTGAGGAGGTCTAGCTTGAATCATAATGAGGATGTTGATCATGAACTAGAAACATTAGTAAATTTTGTAATGATTACTTAGGACATGCCAACAAGGGACATTAAAGAAGAAATAATAGTAGGGTATGAGTATGACCACAAGGGAAAACGTTAGTCTGCGAAGGAATTGTCAACAAGAAATCCAATGAAATCTTGAAAGCTTTGAAGAATAAGAGTTGAAGTGTATGGAGCTTGTTTAGGGACTTGTATAAAGAGTTGTACTACGTGGGGAAGAAACAAAATAAAACCCAAGAAAAACATTGGATCCATATATCCAAGTTTCCAACCTTTGATGTTACATGGACCACATTTAATGGTATGCTAAGAGAAGCAACACTTAAGTTGTACTAAAATATTGACAAGAAGAAAGATTTTTGAAAATAGGACAATGTGGTGAATCAGTTCAAGGAGGCATACATATAATTAAATATGAATAAATTGGCCTTTACAAAGCTGACAAATGTCAAACAAAAGCAAGGAGAAATAAAAAATGATATGAGTCCCACTTGAAGGAGCTCTTTGACCAGTGGAATTACAATGTTTCAAAATCGATTCATATGTATTGATTCATTTTAGGGATTTGGGATAACATTCAATGATAAGTTGTTTCCATAAGAGTTCAATAGGGTACCTCTAAGATGGTTGCAAACAACATGAAAGGGGATATAATTCCACAAAAAGGGAAGAGAGAAGGAGATGTCTATGGGAAATTAAATCTTCTATTTGCTAAGTGTCAACCTTAGATCCCATACGAATCATGAATTGCATGTAAGAGTTTGTTGGGGAAGTCTTCTCTCATGGTTATATAAGCATGTTATGAGTACAATCAGTCCTACATACCTTTTGCCACAAGTAATGTTAATAATAATTCCCTTAAATATCTCATTTCTTTTTAGTGTAGCATTCATTGTATCATTCTCATGTTAATGCTCTAGACTCCTTACCTTATGTTCTCCATTGCTAACCATGAACCAATTTATATATTAACCAAAAATGGGTATTAT
This sequence comes from Picea glauca, assembly GCA_000966675.3. NCBI lineage: Eukaryota > Viridiplantae > Streptophyta > Pinopsida > Pinales > Pinaceae > Picea > Picea glauca. The sequence continues at coordinate 13,763 of JZKD02S2295669.1, read as the reverse complement.
GAAGGGAAAATTGTAGACCTCAAGGGTGAAATATAAATGGTTGTATAATCCAAAAAGGATCTAGAGAAGGCTAAGAATAACTCAAAACTCACAGAGGCAACTCAAAACGCTCTTAATGGCTCCTGCAAATAGAGAAAGGGAAAAATTTCAAAGTTCCTAAAACTCAGTGAAAATGACATGATCGTGAAAAGCGCGTCACAAGATTTCTAACGGTGCAAACGACTTGTCAAACGGAGTTACGGTTTGAAATATATTTGTGGTCAAACATGGCCAGTCAACAAGGGGCCACATCATCATCCATATTGTTGACATCAACAACTTACATGGCAAGGTGATGTCATCGTACGGGTTGTTGACGTGGAATCCCCACAGGCTGCCATGTGTCACCCTCCAATGGGATTTTCAGGGGTCCACATGGACCAGTAGAAAAGTGCCACGCGGCACCTCTAGTCGACACCATGTGGCACCACCCAGGAAGAGTCACATGTCAGGTACGGAATGAAGGGGAAACAACATCAGCAGACAGGTGGACTTATCAGTGGGCTCCATGTGGCCCAATCATCGGGCAACACATGGCATCTCGAAAATGCCCAATATTAACTCGTGAACAAATTTCAAATTTTAAAATGGCAGGTCCGCCAAATTTGGTGGACCACGCCAATTTTAACGATAAGTTAGAAGGGTGTCTAGAATCCTCTAAAGTTAGCGGGAGCATATATTACAATGTATATATATAAACAACCAACGTTCCAAAATGGAGTCCAGTGGGATTTGACCATGGGACCTCCGCAATGCCCAACACCTTAAGTACTCTGCCCATAACAAATACGCCACGGGTACCACTTGGTATATCCGCCCGTGGTCATTACTTAAAAGGTGTAATCTGCCTAGAGTTGGGGAAGAGGTGCAGACCGTACGAACTTGCGGGCACAGATTTTGAGAAAGAACTATCATCATTGCACGTTGCAGAGGGCATGAAAATTGAGACAAATTTCTTCTTGGGCCTGGGAGTGCCAAAGTCGGATCTGAGTGTGGAGACAGTCATTTTTGGGTAATTCAATGCCACAAATTCAGTGGTGATGTTTTTTTTCTGGTTTGAGCATTATTGCAGCTTGATTTCAGAATGAGGCATATTTATGTATTTTCCAAATTCTTTTGTTGAGTTAATGAAAGAGCCTACCCATTTGAGAGTAGGACCCGGAGACATAGTCCACTAGGGACGAACTCCGTTATCAAGTTTTTGTGTTTAGATCTTATTCTTATGTCTCTTCATTTTTAAGTTTTCCCTTCTTTAATGATGCACTTTAATTTATGCTCATTTAATACAATTCTTTATAAGTCATGATGAAAAGATATTGGATCATTGTAGGTGAACAAAAAAGCTAGTCAAGTTAGGAATCCATCACCCACTGTGCATTTATTGCTCTTTGGATGCTTGAGATTAAAGTAGTATTCTTGCAAGGAATTCCCATAAAGCATATAATAGATTGGGATCTTTCTGCCTACACTAAAGAGCACTAGAGGAAAGAATATCCATGATGGACATTAAGTAGATAAAGGGAAGATCTTGCATGTACTATGTGGAGAGTGGCATTGCTATTGTATGGCTAGGTGAGATGGCTAGAGTGTTTTGTATTAAACAAATTGGCTAAGCATGAGAATGAATGGGCTAGGATAAGAGAGATAAAAGCTTATAGCTTGATTCCTTCACCCTGGTAGACTCATAGTCTAGCTTGGGGGTTGTATTTGCACTAGATACCTAAGATTGGGTGGATAATTACTTGTAAGAAATTTGTTTCTTGGATTAATGTATAGTAAAAGATAAGTGTTATACTCTTGTTTATGAATGTGTCAAATCATTGTTATTTTCTATTATAAATTAAATGTGATTGGATGTTGTGTGCATGTAACTAATTAATAATGAACATGAGCACTAGGATTCCATGAAATTATTATTACATGCTTTCATATTCTGTTGCATTATTTTAATTTGCACTAGACATAATTCTTTCAATTGGATTCATGTAATTAGTTAAATAGTTATATGTGGACCCATTGTAAAACTATAAGAAGGAATCTTGGCCACGTCAATAAAGTGAACAATTTTTTCTGAGGTATCATTGTTTTCTTCTTACTTTCTATTGTTATCGGTTTTCATTACTAGTTCAGATATGTTCTGTATCATTTGGTATTAGAGAAATCGATCCAAGCCTACTTCATTCATCTCAGCATTGGTTTATTTGGAGGTCACCCTCCCACCCCACACATATTTTAAACATCTCTAGTTATCTTGGCTCCATGCACACCTTGGAATTTTCAAGCTCTAGGTTCCTTGAGAATATCCTCCACCCAAAAAAATTTATTTTCCACTAGTTCTCTTGGCCATTAGCTCCATCCAACAAGTCTATATCTAGCACACAACCTCATAGATATAGTGGACCTAGGCACAACTCCCACCTAGATATGTTTGCATTTTGGATTTTAGAGGCTACCCTCCCATCCAACCTCCTCTCTTGTTCTACATCTCCTTCCAAATCTCCTTTACACTGTCTCATCTCTCTCCAACAATATTTTATCTTTATATCTAAGTTTCTTTGGCATTTACATTAGCCAATTCTTTAGCCTAGGATTTAGTTTTCAAATATCCACACTAGTATATTGTTATCACGATGATTTATTTTATTTTGAATTGCAAAAGATTAAATCATAAGTTCTTTTATATGATTTTTTTTATTTTTATTGTATTTTTTGAAAGTAGTGAAAATGTATGGCTTAAAATTAGAGGAATTCATTTATTTGTATTTTTGTAAAAGTGTTCAATCGATTCATAATCTTTGTCTATGTTTTTTCCTTATTATAACCAATTTCTAAGGGGGTCATTTATGAGATGATGTGATGATTCTTTGTAACTCGGAATCCCAGTGTGAACATGGACATCATTATTATATGCCATAGAGGAGACGTCACATTGTATGCAGCATGTAGAAATGCCTTTATTATCATGCATAAGCATAAATCTCATTTATAGAATAGATAGACATATAAAATAGTTGCTTCTTATTTAAAGGTGTTTTTATAATCATTCTAACATCATTGTTGTTTACATATTCATTCATAGGGAATTGAGAAAATGGAGGAAAATAAACATGAATGGGATGTAGTTATCAAAGGCACCAAACAAGCATTTTATTGTTTGGTTGGTGATTGTGTCAATATCTTGACTCGATCAAAACTATCTTGACTTAATCACCATTGAGATATCATACATAATCTCCCTCCAATTCCCCCACGCCAAAGAGGTCGAGTAAGAGATGGAAATTCTAAACGCTTTTCCAAATCACCAAGTAAGTTTAAAAGAAAGGATAAAAAAATTCAATATGATGTAGATGCAAGGTTGTGTCGTGCATGCAAGCAGGCATACAAAAGATCTGTCAATGAAGAAATTATTTATGTTGTAAGTATTTATCGGCATTTGTATGTGTGTGTTTTTTTAATAATATAAATTTATTATTATGGACTAAATTCATTGAAACTCTTTTTCGCAGTTAGTTGCTATGTTTGATCAACTCAACGATGATTCAAAGAAAAAAATTCATGAAAAAATGAATTGTTGGGATCAAATTTTACCTCGTAGATGTAGGGACACAACCAAATGCATAGATGTTGCTTTACAACAAAAAGAAAGAACATGGACTTATAATGGTGTAGGGGAAGAAGAGTTGGAAGGACATGCCCATATATCAAACTCTGGGGAAACTAGTAATTAAAATGAGTACACAATTGAGTCAAATTTTTTGAATGCATTGATTTTCAAGAAATTTTAACATTATATGGTATTTATTTTTGTTATCAATTATACATTGATTCCCCATTGTTATTGATATGCCTAGCCTGATAAAAAAAATACCTAGAGAGATCACCACATAGTTTTGTTGTTGAATCTAGATTCATTAACTTGGATATCCAACAAACATCAATTTGTCAACCATTACGACACTCACCTATATTTCAAGGGATTTTCAAGGAAGTAAGTTTTTCTTCCATACAACCTATTTCATAAAAACATTAACATATAAATTATTATATTCTGCTAGGATGACAAGGTGAAAAATGAATATTCTATTTTTTTTGGATTTTCTTTTGTGATTTGACATTAATTATATAGATTTAAATTTTTTTAATCTATACATTATTTCTTATTTATGGTGTAGGTATATTTTTCAGAGCCAATACAATCATTACAAACCCCAAAAGATTGTCAAAAAATTGAAAAGAATGTATATGAAATAGATCAAATGCTACAATCATCTTCACATTCAATGTGGCAATGCAAAGTAAGTTTGTATTTATTTACAATTTTATATAATCATTAGCAAATTTCACATTTAATTCAGTTTGACTTGCATACTTATATCTTTTTATAATTTTATGTTTAGAATAAACCATATATACATCCCCCAAATCCCCTTTGCACACAAATGATGGTGGAAATGCAACACCTTTTCCAGAAATCCACCATAAATCACATTATCTTCAACCATTACAACATTCACCTCCACTTGAAGAAAAATTAGGAGAGGTAAGTTCTATACCCTATACCCATATTTTCATTATGTCAATATCAATTTCGATATTTATTGATAGTGTTGTAACTTTTACAGAAGACGAAAAAGGTGAATGATTATGCTATGGTTAAAAGGACAAGAATCACACAAAACGACTTGAAATCACGTGGGTTTAAGTCTCGCAAACAATGCATAGAGCATATATGTTCAACTAGTATTGCTCTCACAAAACCCACTAGATTTGCTACTTTGAAGTCTAAACAATGCACCAAGTTTAAGTAACTTGGGTTACAAATTTATAACTTTGATCATTTTTTTGTATAAATAAGGGCTACGTACAAAGACATGAAAATATTTAAGCCTACAAGGAATGAGTCTAAATACATAGTTTCAATAAATGAACTTTCTAATATTATATTTTATGTTTTGAATCTCAATTTTTTTGGCACATAAAGAACAATAAAAAAATTGGTTTCATGGAAGTCATTTTTATTTAAATATATAAATTATTGCACTCTAGTCTCTCCAATATAGGAAGGATTTTCATTTTTTACACTCATTTTATGTGCCCTACTTTATATATTCTAATTTCTACAAGAAATCAATATGTGTTTGCTGCTAATTATGGAATGTGATAATATAAATAACGTATATTCTAAATATACAAGTTTAAACATAAATRCTTCAAGATTATGGAAAACTAAATGAATAGAAACATAGCTTTTTATTYCGTGCATGTAATCCAATTTTAATTTAAATATTTATAAAATATAATATAATAAAATAAATATTTCACATTCTTGCTCACATATATGTGAGCATGCTCACATATATGTGAGCCTGCTCACATATAGAGGAGTTTCATATTTTTTCACACACTTTATGTGCCATGTTTTATATAGTCTAATTTTAAAACRAAATTAATGTATCTTTGTTGGTAATTGTATATTTAAAAAATATATATACAATTTTATAATTTTTCAATAAAAAAACACTTWAAAAAATGAAATTATTTWTAAAAAATTAAAGATAAAAAATTCTTGATAAATTATAAAATAAAAAATATCTTTTGTATTTTCAAGTCTTCCCTACCACATCAAACAATACAAACAACTTTATAAATTCATAATAACATATGAATCTAAGTGTGATGTAACCTATCTTCCTTTTACAAAACATCGTCATAATCATGTAAAAATAAAAAGATTTGATTATAAGAAAAGTGAGAGAAAGAACATATTCACACACACTATATATAATTTTTTCAAGAATGTTTTTGTAAAATTTAAAATTGAAAATTGAAAGAAAGTTTGTTACGAGATTAAAGAATTTGAAAATTTGAAAATTTGTTACAAAATTATTCAAGATTAAAAGATTTTCCTTTTTATATGAATTACTAAAACACATGAAAATTACCATTCATTCCAAACATACAAAGAGAAAATCAATAATTTTTTATAGAATTATAAACAAGGACCGCAACAAAACCATGGTAAAGAAACCATGATAAAGAAATAATGAATGCGTTCAAACCATACACTTAACTTACAATCAAAATCAATCATCCCAAAATGATAAGGCTTATCTTTTATTCAAAGCATGCAAATACAAACTAATGGAATTTGATAAATTTTAAAAAAATGAATCAGGACCACTGTGAATTCGTAAGCATGAAACCATAACAAATTTAAGTTTCAACCTCTAAAATTATGATAAAAATGTAGTGAAAGCTAATGGTGCTTATATTTAAAAATATATTAATAAATTTTTAAATAATAATAATATAATTTAAAATTTTATATGCTCATTTACGAAAGTTGGTTTTCGTATATGTGTGTTTCCATATATGCGTGCTTACATATATTTGCATATACGAAAGCCAACTTCCATAAATGCACATATACGGAAGCCAACTTTCATAAATGCGCATTTACGGAAGATGGATACAGTATATGCGCATATATGAAAGCCAACTTCCCTAAATGTGCATTTATGGAAGCAATCTTCCATAAATGCACATATACAGAAGTTGACTTCCGAATATGTGCGCTTCTATATATGCGCATATATTGAATCCAACTTTTGTAAATGCACATTTACAAAAGTTGTCTTCCTAAATGTGCATTTACGGGGAAGTTGGCTTCTGTATATGTGCATAGACTAAATCCAACATATGTATATGCACATTTACAGAAGCAACCTTCTATAAATGTGCATTTACGAAAGTTGGCTTCCATATATGCACGCTTCTGTATATGCGCATATACTGAATCCAACTTCCATACATACGCATTTACGAAAGTTGTCTTCCGTGTATACACATTTATGGAAGTTGGCTTTAGTATATGCACACATACGAAAGCGCGCATATACTATATCCAATTTCCATAAATGAGCATTTATGGAAGTTGGATTCTGTATATGTGCCCTTCCGTATATGTGCATATACTGAATCCAACTTCCATAAATGTGCATTTACGAAAGTTGGCTTCCGTATATGTGCATTTATAGGAGTTGGATTCTATATATGACTGCTTCCATATACACACATATACAGAATCCAACTTTCGTATATGTGTGTTTACGGAGCACTTCCGTATACACGCATTTACAAAAACCAACTTCCATATATGTGCATTTACGGAAGCACCATTTCGTAAATGCGCATTTATAGAATTTGGCTTCCGTATATGCACATTTATGGAAGTTGGCTTCAATATATGAGCATATACGGAAGCACTCATATACGGAATCCAACTTCAATAAATGCGTATTTACAGAAGGGTGCTTTTGTAAATACATGTTTACTAAAGTTGGCTTCCATATATGCGCATATACAAAAGCATGCATATACAGAAGCCAACTTCCATAAATGTGCATAGACCAAAGCTTCTATAAATGCGCATATACAGAAGTTTTATTCAGTATATACGCATATATGGAAGAAAACTTCTGTAAATGCGCATTTACAGAAGGGTGCTTCCGTAAATGCGCATATATGGAAGTTGGCTTACGTATATGCACGTATACAAAAGTGTGCATATACAAAAGCATGCGTCCATAAATGTGCATATATAGAAGTTGGATTTTGTATATGCACATATACTATATCCAACTTCTGTAAATGTGCATATACTACATCCAACTTCCATACATGCGCATTTATGGAAGTTGGCTTTCGTTTATGCACATTTACAGAAGTTGGCTTCCATATATGTGCATTTATGGGAGTTGACTTATGTATATGAGTGCTTATGTATACACACATATACAGAAGCCAACTTTCGTATATGCGCATTGATGGAGCACTTTTATATATGCGCATATACAGAAGAAAACTTTCGTATATGCACATTTACGAAAGCACCCTTCTGTAAATGCACATTTACAAGTTGGCTTCCATATATATGTATTTATGGAAGTTGGTTTCATTATACGAGCATATATGGAAGCGCGCCTATATGAAAGCCAACTTCAGTAAATGCACATTTATGGAAGGGTGCTTCTATAAATGCGCATATACAAAAGTTGGCTTTTGTAATTCCCCTATATGGAAGTGCGCATATATGGAAGACAACTTCCATAAATGTTCATATACGAAAACTTCCATAAATGTGCATATACAGAAGTCAACTTTTGTATATGTACATTTACAGAAGTTTTATTCAGTATATGCACATGCACACATATACAGAAGACAACTTCCATAAATACGCATTTACGGAAGGGTGCTTTCGTAAATGCGCATATACGAGAGTTGGCTTATGTAAATATGCATTTACGAAAGTTGGCTTCCATATTTGCATGCTTATGTATATGTGCATATATTGAAGCCAACCTCTATATGCGCATTTACGGAAGTTGACTTCCATATATGTGCATTTATGGAAGTTGGCTTCATTGTATGCACATATATGAAAGCGTGTATATACTATATCCAACTTCCATAAATGTGCATTTATGGAAGTTGGCTTCCGTATATGCACAATTTCGTATATGAGCATACACTAAATCCAAATTCCATAAATGTGCATTTACGAAAGTTGGCTTCCATATATGTGCATGTATGGGAGTTGGCTTCTGTATATGAGCACTTCCGTATATGCACATATACGAAAGCCAACTTTCGTATATACACATTTACAAAGCACTTTTGTATACGCATATAAATGGAAGCCAACTTCCATATATGCACATTTATGGAAGCTAACTTCAGTAAATACACATTTACAGAAGCCATCTTCAGTAAATGCGTATTTACGGAAAGGTAATTCTACAAATGCACATATACGAAAGTTGGCTTCCCTATATGCATAGAAGTTGGCTTCCCTATATGCGCATATACGGAAGCGAACTTCCATATATGTGCATATACAGAAGCTTCCATAAATGCGCATATACGGAAGCCAACTTCCGTATATGCGCATTTACGAAAACACCCTTCCGTAAATGTGCATTTACAAAAATTATCTTTTATATATGCACGTAGGCACATATACTAAATAAAACTTTTGTGAATGCACATATACGAAAGTTTGCTTCCATATATGCTCATTTACAAAAGCTTTCGTATATGTGCATTTATGGAAGTTTGCTTCCGTATATGCACACTTTCATATACACTCATATACGGAAGCCAACTTCTGTGTATGCACATTTGTGGAAGTACCCTTCCGTAAATGCTCATTTACTGAAGTTGGCTTCTGTAAATGTGCATATATGGAAGTTGGCTTCCGTATATGCGCGTATATAGAAGTGTTCCATAAATGAGCATATACAAAATTTGACTTTCATATATGTGCGTATACGAAAGTGCTCATATACGAAAACCAACTCATATAAATGCACATATACGGAAGCCAACTTCCGTAAATGCACATTTATGAAAGTTGGATACAGTATATGTGCATTTATGGGAGTTGGATTCTGTATATGGAAGTTGGATACAATATATACACGCTTTCGTATATGCTCATATATTGAAGCCAACTTCCATAAATGCGCATGTACGGAAGTTGGATTCAGTATATGTGCATATACAAAAGCATGCATATATGGAAGCCAACTTCAATAAATGCACATTTACAGAAGCCAAGTTCCTTATATGCGCATTTACGGAAGCACCCTTCTGTAAATGCGCATTTACGAAAGTTGGATTCTGTATATGCATGCATGTGCATACATTGAATAAAAATTTTGTGTGCATATACGAAAGCCAACTTCCGTAAATGCACATATACGAAAGTTGGCTTCCGTATATGCACATTCATGGAAGCTTTGGTATATGTGCATTTATGGAAGTTGTCTTCCATATATGCGCACTTCCGTATACACGCATATATGGAAGTCAACTTCTGTATATGTGCATTTATGGAAGCACCCTTCCGTAAATGCGCATTTACTGAAGTTGGCTTTTGTATAGGCATGCTTCTATATATGCCTGTATACTGAAGCCAACTTCCATAAATGTGCATATACGAAAGTCAACTTTCATAGATGCACATTTACAGAAGGGTGCTTCCGTAAATGTGCATATACAGAAGTCGGCTTCCGTATATGCGCGTATATTGAAGTGCTTCGTCAATTCACATATACATAAGTTGACCTATGTATATGTGCATATAAGGAAGCGCTCATACACGTAAGCCAACTCCCATAAATGCACAGATACGGAAGCCAACTTTCGTAAATGCGCATTTACGGAATTTGGATACAGTATACGTGCATATACGGAAGCACACATATACGAAAGCCAACTTCCATATATGCGCATTTATGGATGCACACTTTCATATATGTACGCTTCCATATACGTGCATTTACGTAAGCCAACTTCCATATATGCGCATTTACAGAAGCACCCTTCTGTAAATGTGCATTTACAGAAGTTGGCTTTCATATATGCTTATATGACGATGACGTTGTATCTATGTGCTTCTGTATATGCTCATATGTTGGCTTCCACATATGCACGCTTCCGTATATACTCATATGTCTGCTTCCGTATATGCTCATATGACTATGACGCTTCCATATACGCTCGCTTCCGTAAATGCGCATATATGGAAGTTGGATTATGTATATGCATGTATATGGAAGCGCGCATATACATAAGCCAACTTCCATAAAATGTGCATATGCATAAGCTTCCAAAATTCGCATATACGGAAGCCAACTTCTGTATATGTGCATTTACAAAAGTTTTATTCAATATATGCGCATATACGAAATTCAATTTCCATAAATGTGCATTTACAGAAGGGTGCTTCCGTAAATGCACATATATGAAAGTTGTTTTTTCTATATGCACGCTTTCATATATGCACATATATTGAATCCAACTTCCGTAAATGTGCATTCATGGAAGTTGGCTTCCGTATATGCGTGCTTTCGTAAGTATACAAAATCCAACTTCCATAAATGATCATTTACGGAAGGGTGCTTCCGTAAATATGCATTTATGGAAGTTGGCATCCGTATATGCGACCCTTCCGTAAATGCACATTTATGGAATAAAACTTTCGTAAATGCACATTTATGAAAGTTTTATTCAGTATATGCACATAGACAGAAGCACGCATATACGAAATCCAACTTCTTTATATGTGCATTTATGGAAGTTGGCTTTCGTATGTTCGTTCTTCCATATATGACGCTTCCGTATATGCTCGCTTCCATAATGCGCATATATGGAAGTTGGCTTCCTGTATGTGCGTATACAGAAGTGTGCATATACGGAAGCCAACTTCCATAAATGTACATATAAGGAAGCTTCCATAAATGTGCATATACAAAAGCTTCCATAAATGTGCATATACAAAAGACAACTTCAGTATATGTGCACTTACAAAAGTTTTATTTAGTATATGCGCATATATGGAAGTCAATTTCCATAAATGCACATTTACAGAAGGGTGCTTATGTAAATGCTCATATACAGAAGTTGGCTTCTGCATATGCACGCTTCAGTATATGCACATATATTGAATCTGACTTATGTAAATGCACATTTATGGGAATTGGCTTCTGTATATTCGCGCTTCTGTAAGTGCACATATACATAAACCAACTTTGATAAATGTGCATTTACAAAAGAACCCTTCCGTAAATATGCATTTACAGAAGTTGGCTTTTGTATATGCATGCTTCTGTATATGCACATATACTGAATAAAACTTTCGTAAATGCGCATTTACGAAAGTTTTATTCAGTATATGCACATATATAGAAGCACACATATACGGAAGCCAACTTTCGTATATGCGCATTTATAGAAGTTGTCTTCAATAAATGTGCACTTCCATATACACGCATATACGGAAACCAACTTCTGTATATGCGCATTTACAGAAGCACCCTTCCGTAAATGAGCATTTACTAAAGTTGGATTTCGTATAGGTGCACTTCCGTATATGTTTGCATACTGAAGCCAACTTCCATAAATGTGCATCTAAGGAAGCCAAATTCTGTATATGCACATTTACGGAAGCACCAACTTCTGTAAATGCACATTTATGGAAGGGTCCTTCTGTAAATGTGCATATACAGAAGTTGGCTTCCATATATGCATGTACTATATGGAAGTGCTTCGTCAATGCGCATATACAAAATTTGGCTTCCATATATGTGTGTATACGGAAGCGCTAATATACGTAAGCCAACTCCCATAAATGCACATATACAGAAGTCAACTTCCGTAAATGTGCATATACGGAAACCAACTTCCATAAATGTGCATTTATGGAAGTTGGATGCAGTATATGTGCATATACTGAAGCCAACTTCTGTAAATGTGCATTTACAGAAGTTGGATACGGTATATGTGCATATATAGAAGTGTGCATATACGAAAGCCAACTTCTATATATGCACATTTATGGACACATGCTTTTGTATATGCACGCTTATGTATACACGCATATACGTAAGACAACTTCCATATATGCGCATTTACAAAAACACCCTTATGTAAATGTGCATTTACGGAAGTTGGATTTCATATATGCGCGCTTCCATATATGTTCATATGACAATGATGTTGTATCTGCATGCTTCCATATATGCTCATATGTTGGCTTCTGCATATGCACGCTTTCGTATATACTTATATGATGATTACGCTTTCGTATATGCTCGCTTCTTTAAATGAATATATATGGAAGTTGGCTTCCCTATATGCGCATATACAGAACCACACATATATGAAATCCAACTTCTATAAATGTGCATATACAGAAGCTTCCATAAATGTGCATATATGGAAGGAAACTTCTGTATATGTGCATTTACGGAAGTTTTATTCAGTATATGCGCATATACGGAAGCACACATATATGGAAGTCAATTTTCATAAATGCGCATTTACAGAAGGGTGCTTGCATAAATGTGAATATACAAAAGTTGGATTTTGTATATGCACGCTTTCGTATATGTGCATATGTTGAATCAAACTTCCATAAATGTGCATTTATGGAAGCACCCTTCTGTAAATGCGCATTTACGGAAGTTGGCTTCCATATATGCGGTATTCCATATATGTGCATATAATTTACGAAACTTTTATTTAGTATATGTGCATATGAAGCACGCATATACGAAAGCCAACTTTTGTATATGCGCATTTATGAAAGTTGGATTTCGTATATGCGCGCTTTCGTATAAACGCATATACGTAAACTAAATTCCATATATTTCCATATACAGAAGCACCCTTCTGTAAATGCGCATTTATGGAATTTGACTTCCGTATATGCCAATATACTGAATAAGACTTTTGTTAATGTGCATATATAGAATCCATTTATGGAAGTTGGATTCTGTATATGCACATATATAGAATAAAAGTTCTGTAAATGCGCATATACAGAAGTTGGCTTCCATATATTCGCATTTATGGACGCTTCTGTATATGCACATTTACGAAATCCAACTTCCATATATGCGCATACACGGCAGCCAAATTTTGTATATGCACATATACGGAAGCCAACTTCTGTATATGCGCATTTACAGAATCCGCCTTTTGTAAATGTGCAGTTATGGAAGATGGTTTCTCGTTGCAACATTTATAAGAAAGCTTATCATAAAATTGAATATTAATGTTATTGCATAAAGAGAGACTTGACAGACGAAATTATGGTTTATCCTTAATTGAATGTCTATGACGATGATGTTGTATCTTATTTACTTTGCGGGCTC
>JZKD02S2295657.1:401698-424024 GCA_000966675.3 Picea glauca | reverse complement strand
ACTGAATGATGATCACAATAATGCAGGGAAATAAACAATGGCACTTTCAACATCATTCACATATATGAGAAACACAGAGATAGATATTTCCTGAGGAAACCCATGCAGGGTAAAACCCTCTTTTTCTTTGTATGATAAGTAATGGTTACATTCTTTACAGTATCATACATATGAGTACCAACTCATAATGAGGCTACAACCTCAGTTTTGCAAGCTGCAACTTGCTGAGAGCACCAACTGTCTATTTTCTCTAGCACCAACTAGAAGGAAGCACCAACTCCCTAGTTTTTCTAGCACCAACTAGAAGGAAGCACCAACTCCCTGTGTTCAAGCACCCACTTGAACCTTTGAGGACACAAGTCCTCCCTAGCTCCTCCCAACCACTTCTCTTCTTTGTACCGTGTATTTATATGTTCTGTGCACCTTGTGCATGCAATTTTCGTAATACCTCTGCATGATGACTCCATGCCATTATCCTCCACCTCTTGAGTGATCTATCTGATCATCATCGTGACTCTTCATCTTCTCTGGTGGTTTGCCTTGCGTGTCCAGCATCATTGTATGTTATCTTGAGATTCCTCAGCCTCTCTGGCAGTTTGAGACTCTTCGTATTCTCTATGAAAATTGAACTCACTTTCTCTATTTCAGTTACATTCCTCAATACCCATCCATCTGTCAATCCCTTCTAAGAAAAGTATTCCTTCACCAGACGAAGCTCGAAGACTCTTCATCTCCTATGGCGATCACACAACGGACTCTTTGACTTCTCTAATAGATGTCATCAATGGTTTCTGGCAGTTACATTGTGACGTGCAACGGTAGCCCTCCGATTATACTTAGATTCACCTGCATCATTGGATTAGCTCTCATGGGTTCTTGTGTTATTTACCCATTTTTCACTTTCGCAATTCATATATTCTGCGATGAGACATCTTGAGTCTCTATGTCACGAGTTCTGAAACTCTGAAACAGAGCTTTTCTACGCTTGCTCCTTCCTGTATATGACCATGTCCATGACCAAGCGCTTATGCAAAAAGTTATTTTCACGAATTCGCATTTCATGAGTCTAGAGATGAGGCATCTCGACTCTCCAAATCACGATCCCCGAAACCCTAAAATGGAGCTTATCTGAACTGACTTCATTCTCGTGACCACCGGTGGTGACCATAGGCTGTCCCAAAAAGGCACTTTATATTTCGTAAGTTTATAAACTTCATTAAGTCTGATCGACGGTTGAAATCTCCATAGATCCGACGATCCAGATCTTATCGTGATCTCGCATCTCGCGAGTATGGTGGTTATGTTTCTTGTCTTTCCAAGTCGCGATAGGCGAAGCTCCGAGATGAAGCCGGATCAACGGTTCACATCACACCTTGATCTGATGGTTGTGATTAAATCGTGATTTCGCATCTTGCGAGTTCGATAGTTATGTTTCTTGCCTCTCCATGTCACGAGTCACGAAAATCTAAGATGAAGCTAGATCAATGGTCTAGAACAAACTTTGATTTGATGGCTACGATTAAATCGCGATTTCACATATCGTGATTTTGATAGTTATGTTTCTTGCCTCTCCATGTCGCAAGTCGTGAAACTCTAAGATGAAGATGGATCAACGGTCCAGAACAAAACTTTGATTTGAAGGCTGCGATCAAATCGTGATTTCACATATCGCGATTTTGATAGTTATGTTTCTTGCCTCTCCATGTCGCGAGTCGCAAAAATCCAAGATGAAGCTGGATCAACGGTCTAGAAAAAAACTTTGAGCTGACAGCTGTGATTAAATTGCGATTTTGATTGTTATATTTTTGGCCTTTCCATGTCGCAAGTTGCGAAACTCCAAAGTGGAGTTGGATCAATGATCCACATAACCCCTTGAGATGGGCGGTCCTTCTACTTTAAAGATTTTGTAAGCCCCTTTTCTCCTTGTACTTTAAACACTGTGCAATTTTTCCTCGATCCTACGGTGGTCGGATCCTGCGCTCAGATCTAACGCCTAAGATCTATCCTCCTCTTTATTGCGCACACTTCTTTGTCTTTATTCAGATTTGACAGCCCTCATATTGTTAGGAATTTTGGATGGGATCCAATGATCAGCGATGCTTCTCCTCCAAGCTTACACATCCTTCTTACTGGGAAGAATTTCGACTCTGTGTTAATTCCTCTTGAGCCTACGTTGTTCTTGTTTGTCTATCGATGCACACTCTGATCCTGCCATCTTCACTGTTGTACTTGCCATCAATGACAAGCATACGCTATCTGTTAAGAATTTGCCAACACATACTTCTCTTATAGTAGGACATTTTGGTGTAGACAAAATAGTTTCTTAGTTACAAATATTTTGTTATTGGCCTCAAATGCATGAAAATGTGTCTAAGTATGTAAAGGGATGTACTATGTGTGCAATAAGAAAACCAGGTAATAGAAAGCTAGGATTGTACACTCCACTTTATATTCCTTCTAGACCATGAGAAAGTGTTTCTATGGATTTTGTGGGGGATTACCTATGTCTAGAAAAGGTCATGATTACATGTATGTAGTTGTGGATAGGTTCAACAACATGTGTGTTCTAATTCCTTGTAAAAAGCAATTCACAGCTGAACAAATATCTCAAATGTTCTTTGAAAATGTATGGATTAACTTTGGGTTACCTACTTCTATTGTATCTGATTGAGAATCCACATTCATGGGGAAATTTTGGTCAATCTTGTGGGAAATTATGGACACCAGGTTAAATAAGAGCACAACATTTCATCCACAGACGGACGGGTAGACAAAGGTGGTGAAAAAGACAGTAGTGCATTTACTTCGGGCATATTGCAACAAACATCCTAAGCTTTGGGATGAACATTTGTGTTATGTACAACATACGTATAATTGAGCCAAGCATTCTTCTACTTAGAGATATCCATTTGAAACATGTTTGGGGTATTTGCCAAAGTCTCCTTTGGATTTTGTCTTTGGGAAAGACATTGCAACAGAAGGACACAGTGATGTGGACAGGGATACAAAGTTCATTGAACGGATTTAGTTGATTCATCAGGCAGTATAAGAACAGTTGGAGAAAATCCAAGCCAAGTACAAGGCGAGCCATGATATGCATCGAGTTGATAATCAATTCAAAGAAGGAGATCAAGTCTGATTATACATCAGTAAGGAAAGGATGCAAGGAGAAGGTAAAAAGATTAAACCAATTCGTTATGGTCCTTTCAAAATTTTAGATAGATTGGTACTAATGTTTTCCAGTTAGAATTACCTCCATATATGCAAATTTATTCAGTTGTAAATGTGGAAAACTTGAGATTGTATGAGCCTCCTATGATCGAGGATCACAGAGAGAATGTTTAGATTCCTACCATAGAATATTTTTCTCCTGAATATATGAATGAGTTGTAGGAAGACACCATTTTGGACAAAAGAGTTTGTACTTCTCGTAGGGGCGATGTGGAGTATCTTCGAGTGGGATTGAATGGAAAAAATCCAAGTCAGGCCAAGTGGATGGAGATCGGAAAAGTGAGGACACAATATCCTCACTTATTTACCAACTGATACCAGACTTTTGGTGGTCCAAAATATTCCAAGTGGGGAGGAATGATCTAGGAGGCTCCCAGGTCCAAAAAATGCTCAAAAATTAAAGTTCTCGGAATCAGCTTAAACCAATTCCATTGCGACCGACTCGTCGTGCTGATTTTGGCCATATATTTACTTCCTCAAATGGACACAGTATGCGAGAGTTATCACACTCTAATTATTTTCCCAAACAGGTAAAAGGTCAATAGGTCAACAGGTAAAAAGTCAATGCTGACGTCATCATGATGATGTAGAATTAAGACACATGGAAGCACAACAATAGGGTGTTTGGGCATATGACAATGGTCCAATCTCGTTTCGAAAAGTGGAACATTTTTGTGGGAAAATGAAAAGGTGCCATGTGGTCGAGACATGGGCTACCACGTGGCACCCTATCATTCGATGGTTGAATAAAATTTTTGGAGCTCATGGGATTCGAACGCATGACCTCTTGGTAGGGAAAAGTCTTATGGATAGGTCGGATCCCAATGTGCTTCATTCGGACTTGTTTATACAATCCCACTTTATAATACATAAAGTGTTTTAAATGCAAAGTGGAGGCGGAAGGGGACTAGGGCCTAGCCCCAACCTGCGGACTTACTGTTATATACATATAACTACAACTTAAAGGGTGTAGGAACCATATTTCAACCACCGGTGGGAATTTTATTTTGGACTCGGGGCTACGCCATGTATTCGGGGGTGGTAACCACCTGCTGGGAGCGACTTGTGGACCCGCAGTCCTATGATATTTCTCCATATGACCATTATGTGCGGGCTAAGGGCCAGTGTGCATCCCTTAGGGGCTAGCGCTTGGCCCTTTATAGCCATATGACCCTATTTTGGACCACGCACCCAGGCCCTTTGGGATAAATTTGATTTTTTTTACACGGGTGGGTTATTTACCTATAGTTTTGGCCCAGATTGGTGGTTTTTGGAGATTTCTTAGCCATTTGGAGGGGGATTTGATCCCAAAAAGAGGCCAGATCTTTGTGGGAAGTTGGGCTTCCCCAATGGATCCTAAAAACTATATAAACTATGCTTATCAATCTTGATAGGGTACTTTGTATGCAGGGAATGTAAAGAAGAGCTGGAGTTTTTGGCCCATTTCTCATGTTTTGAGGAGCATTTTGTCATGTTTTGAGAGGATTTTGTTGAGGCATGTGTGAATCTGCACAAGGAGGTCTTATACAACATATAAAAATCATGTTTTTAATAGAAAGGAACCATTGTAAAGAGAACTTGAGCATTTGAAGATCAATAAAGAGGTCCTACACTTGGAAGCGGGCCCAGAGACGTAGCCACATATTGGTGAACTCCGTTATCAAGTTCTTGTTGTCTTTGTCTCTTTATTATTGCTGTTAACTTCTCTTATTTTCAACATGGTTATTGATGGATGAAATATTTAATCATTCATGAGAATCTTATTAATGTTAATTTGTTAATTAATTCCTTCCATTTTTGGATCAACCATGATAGAATCATGTTGTTTGTTTTTTCTGGGAAGTTTGGTGATAAAATACATTGTTACAACTTCCCATTTCCACTCAAGAATGGGTAATGGTTGTAGAAAACCAGTTGGGTGTCTAATATCAACCTTGACCTTTTGGCACTCTAAACATTTGTCAATAAAATCAACAACTTCTTTCTTCATGCCTAGCCAATAATATTGTCTCTTGACAACTGCAATAGTTTTCTAATAACCTAGGTATCCAACATAAAGTACATTATGCATTTCTCTCAATATATTATTTTTCAATTCCTGGGAATTTGGTACATAAATTCTTCCCCTGTACATTATAATTTCATCATTTTCTAGCTTATAGTCTTCAATTTTCTGCTACAAAATATCTTGTTGTAATTTTGTTATTATTTCCATGTATTGAAAATCTGATTTTGTAGCTTCTAAGTTTTTTCCTTTCAAATCTTATTGGTACATTCTTATGGTTGTAGCATGCAACTCATGCATCCTTCTGTTAAGTACATTATCCACCTTGTTCTCTTTCCCTTTGATATGTTTTATATCAAAGTCATAATCACTGAGAAATTCTAAACACCTGCTCTTCCTAGCAATTAAAGTTGGTTGTCCAAATAAATATTTCAGACCACTATGGTTTTTCCTAAACTCGAACCTTTTTCCCATGAGGTAGTTCATCCACATTGATCCAGGGGTCAAATTTTGCTCAAAATTCAAAGTGCTCAGAATCGCTTCAAATCGAACAAGAGCGTAGGCCTCGTCATCACGAACCCAATGCAACTCGTTTGGGTTCAAACGGATGTTGGACGAGAGAGATATCACATTTTGTTCAAATAGTCAAACATGCAAAAATAATGTGCTGACTGTACAATCCGTACAATTCGTACGGATGCTGACATGGTAGATCTGTACGACACATGGTAGTGCTGAGTTGGTAGGGATGTACGACATGTGGCAGGTGTTGGTTGGCAGTTGGACAACAAATTGTTTCTTGACACGTGGCTTGTTTGTGGAGAATGGGATGACGACGCATGGCCCAATCAATGGCCGCCATGTGTCACCTGGATAGTGGTTTAAAACTTTGGTTGTCGACAGGACTCGACCCCATGACCTCTGGGGCAAGGGGAAGAGCTTTGGGAAGGGCCTCCCAAATAGCGTGCCCACATGTGTTTCTTATTATATATACGGTTTTCATTTTATTTAAGTTGCAATGTTTTGATATGCGGGCACGGTCCGGGCCGGGGCTAAGCCCCGGCCCCCAATCATATATGTTTGCAATGTAACCACTGGCACGCACGCGTGTTCCAAACCTTTTACCATATGTTTTAAAATGTGACCCCTTTTTGTATGAGCACGCGGTCACATGGTGACTCGTATGCCCACAGGTTTTGGCGGTTAGGGGCTAGGCGTGCCCTAACCATCCTACAGTTCACACTGTTTTGCGGTTGCGTCTGGTGTTGGGTTTTAACACAAATATGCGTGTCAGGGCTAGGTTGAGGAGACAGAGGTGCATTTTGGCGATCCAGAGACAACAAGTTTAAAGGGGAACTTTCAGGAAGCCTATCTTCTTCAATTTTTGGCCAAATGAGGTGCCGAAAAATCCCAGCTAGGGGTTTTTAGAAGTTTTGAAGCCATTGGAGCCATCTATTTGGAATTTTGAGCATTGTAAGGAACATATTTTATAACTTTTAGAAAATAATACAAAATATCCATTGGAAGCTGGACCAGGAGATGTAGCCCAAGAGAGGGGTGAACTCCTTTATCATTTGTTGTGTTATGTGTTTTCTGTTCACTATTATTTGCTGCTGATTATATGCATCTTGAATATGTAATTTCTATAAAATTTTTGTTTGAAAAATTGATCCATTTGCATAAGAACACTTGAATTAGAACTTGCAAATATTTTCAAGAATACAAGTCTTTATCATTTTCAGATCACACATCTTCAAGGCATACACTATGGATTACAACTCTAAATCATTAGTATCATAGTTCCTTTCATGCTCCTTCAACTTCCTTGATTCATAGCATACAACGTACACATTTTGACTGAGGACTCCACCAAGCACTTCTTTACATGCATCAGTGAATACAAAGAAGTCTTCATTTGGATCAACAATCCTTAGTATTGGAGCACTTGTTAATAAATTCTTCAAGTGTTGAAAACTCTTCTCACAATCCAATGTCCACTGAAACTCCACACCCTTCTTTTGCAAGGAAGTTATTGAGTGTGAAATATTTGAGAATCCTTCAATAAATATCCTATAGTATCTTGCAAGGCCCATGAATTATCTAACCTATGTCACATTCTTTGGCACTGACCATCCTTTAATGGCCTCTATCTTCTCAGGATCCACTACTATCCCTTCCTCTAAAATTGTATGTCCCAAATAATGATTTTTCTTCTGATAAAATGAGCACTTACTCAATTTGGCACACAATTGATGCTCCCTTAATACCTGTAATACCATATTAAATTATTGTTCATGCTCTTCCTCTGACTTATTATATATAAAAATTTCATCTAAAAATACAAGGATAAACGTATTTAAGTATTCTTGTAAAATATCATTCATTAAACACATGAAGAAAACTAGTGCATTTGATAACTCAAATGGCACCATTGTGAACTCATAATGACCATACCTTATTCTCAAATTAGTATTGTTGATGCATTCTTCTTTAATTCTTACCTAATGATAACCTAACCTGAGATCAATCTTGGAGAATATTTTTGCATATTTCAATTGATCAAAGAGGTCATCGATCCTTGGCAAAGGATACTTATTCTTCACAGGTACCTTGTTCAACTCCCTGAAGTCAATGCAAAGTCTCAATGCTCCATCGTTTTTCTTCACAAATAATACTGGGCACCCCAAGCTGACACACTTGGGCATATATACCCATTCTTCAGAAGCTCTTCAAGTTGCATTTGCAGTTCCTTCAATTATGGTGTACTCATCTGTAAGGGGTCTTGGATATTGGGGTTGTTCCAGGCATTAGATTGATGGAGAAATCAATGTCTCTTTTAGGGGGTAATATTGGAATTTCTTTAAATACATCTTCAAACTCTTCTAGAACTGCATAATATTCAATATTTGACACCTTATCTTTAGGTGTCTCTTCCATATGTGCTGCAAATATTTGACACCCTTTTTTGTAACTTTTATTTAGCTGCAATGCTGAAATTTCTCTGACAATTAATGCCATGGGAATTCCATGTGATTTCCATAGTTTCCCTTCCCCATATAGGAAAGTAAATTCCTTGATATGAAATTCTAAAATAGCATGATGTTGGTCCAACCAATCCATCCCAATTAGACAGTCATAGGAACCTAAAGGCAAGATGTTCAAATCTTCCCTATTTTTCAATCCATTCATGTCCATAGGACATGACTTAACCATCTCATCAATTTTTCTTTTGGCTCTAGTAGCCAGCTGCACCAACCAAGATTTTGCATTCTTGCGTATTGGAAATTGCAATCTTTCCACCACCCTAGGATCTATATAACTATGAATAGCTCCATAATTAATTAAAATAACAATGGTTGGGTTGTTGATCATACCTTCTACTTCAATCATATGTGACTGAAAATCTGCTTGCTTGTTGTCCAGGGATACATAGATCCTTGGTATATTTCTTCCCTTGTCCTCTAAAGTTTCATATTGTTGTACATTGTGAACAATTCTCAATTTTTCACGTCTGTGAGGACAATCTCTAAACACATGATCTCCTTTACAACCCCAACATTGAATAGGTGGCTTCCTTGACGTTTCCCCCTCCCGTATCAATCATTTGGGTTTTCTAAAAGCTGGTTGTTCTTGAGGACTATTTCTAAAGAATGGTGGCTTAGTTCCCTTCTTCCTATGATCCATATTTAATTTCTTCTTATCTTCCCAATCTTTTTGGAAAGTTGGCCTTGATTTTTCCTGATCATATAGCCATTTAGCTCTCCTTATGGTCTCCTCCAATGTTTTGGGATCATCATATTGTATTTTTTCAATGGTGAATGATGGAAATCCACTCAAATACCTCTGAATTATAATTTTCTCATCCTTGATGAAAGAAATCTACATCAACAGTTCTAAAAACCTTCTTTCATTTTCATCTATGGTCATACACTTGAGTTTGAGTTCAAAGGACTTTTTTATTTTCATCTCATAGTATCTCTTAGTCAAGTATTTCTTTTTGAAATACTTTTTGAATTCCTTCAAAGTAACAATTTTCTCTTTAATTGTTTTCACACGCACAAGTTGATCCCACCACATGGATGCCTTTCCCTTGAGTTGATAGATGGAAATTCTTCCTTCTGCATGTGAAGAGTAATTATGCAATTGAAAATATTTTCCCATGCCTAGTAGCCATGTCTCTACATCTTTATTCTTCTTGTGCTCACCATCAAATGTAGGAGGTTTGATTTTGTTCATTTCTCCTTGTAGCTCATCCACCCCAAACCTCTTATGCTTCCTGACAGAGGATGGAATTGATTTGTTGTGTGCTCTCCTATTGGAATACCTCAGGGAGTGATGGGGATGTCTACTAATGATTCTTGTTCTTCTTTTCTCATCTAGAGACCTGTGACTTCCTGATTTTCTTGAGCCACTCTCCTTATCCAATTTGTTTTCTATTTTGTTCAAGCTCTGCATTAAATTCATGTTGAAGTCCTCTTGATTCTCCTTGGATTTCATAATCCTTTCATTATCATGTTTATGGATTCGGACATCCTTTTTCAAAACTTTAATGGTCTCTACCATATTCATGTTTTCTTCCTTTCCTTCTCCATGTCCATTTGAGTTTGTTCCTTCAATGCCCATATGGACACCCATCCCTATGATCTCATATTATTGACTGTAATCCCCCTATGTATATTCCATCCATTTTCACTTTGTGTTGATCCTAATCTGATCTAAAAACTGTCAACTCTGCAAAATGTGCAACCACAAAATTTGTTAGGCTAAATAATTTAACATATTCATGAAATTATATATAATTCCGGTTCAATAATGCATCATAATTGTTTCTTTTGATTGCCTTAAAAATTGACTACCAAGATAAATTTTTTGGGTGAATAGTTATATTCTACTATCTAATACCTTTCCAACGCCTACTTCCATGCTCAATTCTGAGTCTTGAGAAAAAAAGTTATGGTTATTTGAAAATTTTCCATTAATTCTTCTGTTCACACTTCAACTTGGTACAAACCTACGTTGTAATTATGCATTTTTTCACAAAATCCATTAGCATTTTGGTAGGATCTCAATTGGTTTTCTCCATATACATATTTTGGACAGTTTGTTCAAGTTTCACTTATTTCTTGGTTCTGGGCTGTTAGTTACAACCTATTGAATTTCTAGGCCAATTAGTGTTTTTGGTATGGAATGCTACAGGTACCTTTTGTGCCATATGAAACATTTTTAACATGCCCATAATTTTAATTCAGCTTCTACACTTTTTTCTATGGTTCAATATCTTTCCATAGATTTCTCCTATGCCTCAATTTGATTATGGAGAAAAAGGTTATGACCCTTTGAAGTTAGTTGGGTCTTAAAATTTACCCTCCAATGTTTGTCTTGTAACTTCCTCATAAAAACTTTGTTTGACGAATGGTTTACACCATTATAAATATCTCTTCAAGCTCTTTCATTTGAGTTGTAGGGATAGAGTATACGCTAATACATTTTGTTCTTGTGGTTTTTGAGTAGCTAAAAATGTTGTATAGGGCCTCAAAAACGCATTGCAAAAAGATAACCTTCAAACAGTATAAAATGTTGCGGAAATTCACTGTTTTTCTGCTATTGTATACCATCCAAACAACTTTGCATGCACAAATTTGAAAATGTACACCCATATTTAGCATGCGCAACAACACCATAAGGTAGTGCATGCTCTGCGCACCTATAACCAATGTGGATCACTTCTCTGTTGCACCAATATCTGGTGCCCACTACTTTTGTGTTGCGTGCCAGTATCTACCGCACACAATTTTGGTTCATGCACTACTACCTGTTGTGTGTAATTTTTATGTCACATGCTAATATTCCACACACATTTCACTCTACATGTCACACCATACCAAAGTTTAGTACGCTCCCACCGCGCACTAGTACTCCATGCACACCAGTAATTAAACCATCATGTGACAGGAATATTCAACATGCATGCATTTCATACCAACATTGTGCATGCACAA
The DNA here is from genome assembly GCA_000966675.3 of Picea glauca. NCBI lineage: Eukaryota > Viridiplantae > Streptophyta > Pinopsida > Pinales > Pinaceae > Picea > Picea glauca. Next base: position 412,789 of record JZKD02S2295657.1, on the reverse strand, counting down.
ACAAAACTCCTGTACGCTCTGCCAATACAGTGCACACCACACACACCAAACACACCAATATTATGCCTGAACACAACGCCCATGCCAATATTACGCATGCACCACCCAATCTGCACTGTGCAATGCTAAATTTAGTGAGCACATCCACACACTATCATTTTTCCATGCTTCACTAGTCCTTCTTCGCGCAATGCCAAATTTAAGTGCGCACACCCGCACACCGTTATTTTTCACGCACTACCAATTTTGCACCGTGCAGTGAAAAATTTAAGTGCACACACACACAAACACACCCTCATTTTTTACGCATTACCAATTCTACATTTCACAACACCAAATTTAAGTGCACACACCCGCGCACCGTCAATTTTCATGCATTACCACTCTACACTGCACAATGCCAAAATTAAGTGCGCACATCCGAGCACCAATATTATTCTGTGCATCCCAACATGTACTCTGCAACACCAAATTTAGTGTGTACAACCACACACCCTTATTTTTCACACATCATAAGCTTTTCACTGTGCATCAGGCATTTTTAGTGCACACACCTACACACCTTCTTTTTTCTGTGCATCAATTCCTCGTGAATTCCGCTGTAAAACTTTCGGGCTTTTGCCAAACGTTTTCCAATTTTCACCATAGACATTCTGCAACTATGAAATTTTTTCAATTTAACTCCAATAACACCAATTCAACCTCTACAACAACAAATCACTGCTGGTTGACATTCCTAGAACAATTTTTTCCCAAACTCAATTCATGAATTGAGAATTTTAATCAACCAATATCACTCCATTTGTCATGGCTTCCCTGTAACTTCAAATTCGACCAATTCTAGGTCTGAATTTGCTAGAACATATATTAAATTAAGAATGTCTCACCACTTGGCCAAATTCCTCAATTTTCCCATGAATTTAACAACATAAATTGGGGATTTTCCCTAATTCTACACAATTTCTTCTAATTTTTACCATGGACGCACTGTAACTTGAAATTTGGCCACTTCGAAATCAATTCTCTATGAAATTTCACTTCAATTCAACTTGCTCGACCCATCCAGTCTCAGCGTTGAAAACTAGGGCTTTGATACCATATTGTAGCATCCCCATCATCCAACTAGGCTATGCCACATAAAATTTTCGAACTATATACAAATTAAAACATATAGAAACTCTGCAAATGCACATATTCATACAAAATAAAAATAAAAATACACATGCATCACACATAGGAAAACCCCATAAAAATAAATGCATACACAATAATGTAGCATGTAATTTAACACATAATTGACACTTATCTTGGTAAAAATATCACCAACTGTGTGCAGGCCTTCCACATTTCTCCCAGCCTTAGACCACACTACTCAAAACTCTCATCAATGTGTCACCCATGATATGGGTCTAAACTCCACCCGAGTAAATGGATTCCTAACCAGGTTGATGTATCTTAGACAATAGGAAAAACTCTGTCACAGGTTCCAAATCGAACTAACAACCTACATTCCCTCATTCCCCACATGCATATCCCACCCTAGGAAGTGTGCCCCTTCTCTTCTCAACAGTCCTTCGGTTTCCCCACTTCCTTTATGGGTCTTCAACAACAGGCCGAACAATAAATATGAGAGCCTTGTAGCTGCAATTTGGCACCTTCGAGAAATCAATTCCTAGCAATTCTCTCACCAAGAGAGAATTGCTCACGTTCCTGACAACCCACCTCTTCAATATCCCATGGGCTTGACAACCCGCTTCTTCAGTCCAGCTCTTAAGATATCCAAGTACAAGTACAAGTACATGTATGGGTATGGGTATGGGTACATGAAGGAATAGAAGAAAGTTGAATGAGTGAGTGAATAATGATGGAATGATGGAAAAATTATATGTATGCATGTTCCCAACTTGACACTTGTCATGCTAAGAACTACTTTGGACCACTTGTCCCCATCCTTATAACTTAGGATAAAATAATTATCCATACTTTATACTTTAAAGGAATATTAATATAATATTCATTTTTGTCTTAATCTCCCTAGCTTAACCCCTTATTCTTAACTTTTATCCCCCTTTCCCTAACCAATGGAGTTTAGTCCCCCATACTCTTTTACATGGTTGGTCTTCCGAAGTGATGTGTTTTTCATTAATATTTTCATGTGATTACATTTACATTACAAATATACTGTCCTTTTTGCATCTTGTCTCACCAACCTCAAAACATAACATATACACAAAGGCTCTCTGGCCTCAAAATAGCATGCACTTAAGTCTGATGTGTGCGATATCCTGGAATGTGCACACTTCATCATTTTAGTGTGTAGTACATGTGCGTACTATACCATGGAAGGTGCATGCAAATAATATCATATAACTCACTAGCTTAAGTACATTTGTATTTACTTTTACAATTTGGGTTCGGCCTAGGGGTATTACATTCCCCTCCCCCTTATTTATGCACTTTCATTAGTGAAATATATACACATATACAACCTAAATTTCAAAAATCCTAAAAAAGATATGAGTATTCTGCTCGCATAGCATCCTTGTGCTCCCAAGTTGCATTTTTCAAGACCGTACCAGGTCCATTGGACCTTTACTAGCTCTATGGATTGATTCCAAAGCATCTTGATCTTCCAATCAAATATGCACACTAGATGCACTTGAAAGGCGACTTCTTGCTCCATCTAAATCAAATTCCAATAAATGACATGATTAGAATCATGTATATAATTTTTGAGCAATGATACATGGAATACATTATGAATAGACATTGATGTAGGCACACAAAACATGTATGCTACAAGCCCAATCCTCTCTAGGATTTCAAATGGCCCACAATAATGAGCTGCTAACTTTGAACAATTTCCCAACTTCAGGGAACTTATGTTGGCCTTTACTTTCAATAATACATGGTCACCCACTTTAAATTCCCAATTAGTTTGCCCTTATCACCATAGATTTTCTGCCTGTCTTGGGAAGCCTTTGAATTCTGTTTTATTTTCAATATTTGATCTTCCATTTCTCTGAGTAATTCTGGCCCAACCATTGCTATATCTGTTGGGTTGTCCCAACTTACCAGTGTGTTGCACCATCTTCCATAAAGTGTCTCAAATGGGCTCATCTTTAGAGATGCTTGGTACCCATTATTATAAGTAAACTCTACTAAGTATTGGTAGTCTTCCCATTTTGATAGTTTATCCATCATATACATCCTCAACATATCCTCAATCACTTGATTCACCCTCTCTCTTTGTCCATCTGATTCTAGATGATAAGTTGTGCTAAAATTCAATTTTTCTCCAAATCCCTTCCAAGCATTTGATGTAAATTTTGGATCTCTATCAGACACAATTGTCTTGGGTATACCATGTAATCAATCAATTTCTCTTATATAAATATCAACAATGTTGGTTTCCTTGTGAGTGAGATTAACTAGAATAAAATGGGCATCTTTAGTAAGATTATCCATTACTACCATGATAGAATCATGTTGCTTGTTTGTTCTGGGAACTTTGGTGATGAAATACATTGTTAAAACTTCCCATTTCCACTCAGGAATGGGTAATGGATGTAGCAAACTAGCTGGGTGTCTATGCTCATCCTTGACCTTTTGGCACTCCAAACATTTGGCAATAAAATCAACAACTTTTTTCTCCATGCTTGGCCAATAATTTTGTCTTTCGACAACTACAATAGTTTTTTGATAACCTAGATTTCCAACACAAAGTAAATTATGAATTTCTCTTAATATCATATTTTTCAATTCGTGGGAATTTGGTACATAAATAATGTCCCTGTACAGGATAATTTCATCATTTTCTAGCTTATAGTCTTCAATTTTCTACTCCAAAATACCTTGCTGGAAATCATGTATTGCAAATCTGATTTTGCATCTTCTAAGATTATGTATTTCGAATATTATTGGTAGATTCTTATGGTTGTAGCATGCAACTCATGCACACTTATGCTAAGTGCATGAGCCATCTTGTTCTCTTTCCCTTTGATATGCTTTATATCAAAGTCATATTCACTGAGAAATTCTAACCACCTGCTTTGCTTGGCATTTAAATTCGGTTTTCCAAATAAATATTTTAGACCACTATGGTATGTCCTCAACTCAAACCTTTTCCCATGAGGTAGTGCCTCCACATCTTCAAGGCAAACACTATGACTGCCAACTCCAAATTATGAGTAGCATAGTCCCTTTCATGCTCCTTCAACTTCCTTGATTCATAGCATACAACATACCCATTTCGACTGAGGACTCCACCAAGCGCTTCTTTACATGAATTAGTGCATACAATGAAGTCTTCATTTGGATAAACAATCCTTAGTGGAGCACTTGTTAATAAATTCTTCAAGTGTTGGAAACTCTTTTCACAATCCAATGTCCATTGAAACTTCACACCCTTCTTTTGCAAGGAAGTGATTGAGTGTGCAATATTTGGGAATGCTTCAATAAATATCCTATAGTATTATACAAGGCCTATGAATGATCTGATATCTGTCACATTATTTGTCCCTGACCAGCCTTTAATGGCCTCTATATTCTCAGGATCCACTACTATCCCTTCCTCTGAAATTATATGTCCCAAATAATGAATTTGCTTCTGATAAAATGAGCACTTGATCAATTTGGCATACAATTGATGCTCCCTTAATACCTGTAATACCATATTGAAGTGTTGTTCATGGTCTTCCTCTGACTTAGAATATATAAGAATGTCATCTCAAAATACATTGATAAACGTATTTAAGTATTCTTTGAAAATAACATTCATTAAAGACATGAAGACATTTGGTGCATTTGATAACCCAAATGGCACCACTATGAACTCATAATGACCATTAATAATGACCTGATGATAACCTAGCTTGAGATCAATCTTGGAGAATATTTTTGCATCTTTCAACTAATCAAAGAGGTCATCGATCCTTGGCAAAGGATACTTATTCTTCACAGTTAACTTGTTCAACTTCCTGAAGTCAATGCAAAGTATCAATGTTCCATCATTTTTCTTCACAAATAATACTAGGGCAACCCAAGGTAACACACTTGGGCATATATACCCCTTCTTCAGAATTTCTTCAAGTTGCATTTGTAGTTCCTTCAATTCTGGTGTACTCATCCTCTAAGGGGTCTTGGATATTGGGGCTACTCCGGGTATTAGATTGATGGAGAAATCAAAGTCCCTTTTAGGGGGTAATCCTAGTATTTATTTAAATACATCTTCAAACTCTTTTAGGAATGTATAATATTGAATATTTGACACCTTATCTTTAGGTGTCTCTTCCGTATGTGCTGCAAATTTTTGACACCCTTTTCTGTAACTTTTCTGCAGTTGCAATGTTGAAATTTCTCTGACAATTATTACCCTAGGAATTCCTTGTACTATCCTTAGGTTCCCTTTCCCATCCAGGCAAGTAAATTCCTTGTTATGGCACTCTAGGATAGCATGATGTTGGTCCAACCAATCCATCCCAATTAGACAGTCATAGGAACCTAAAGGAAAGATGTTCAAATATTCCCTGGTGTTTAGTCCATTCATGTACATAGGATATGACTTAAACATCTCATTAAATTTTCTTTTGGCTCCGGTATCCAGCTGCACCAACCAAGATTTTAAATGATTTCTTCTTCGCAAATGGAATCTTTCCACCATCTTAGGATATATATAAATATGACTAGCTCCTGAATCAATTAAAATAGAAATGGTTTGGTTGATGAACATACCTTCCACTTCAATCATATGTGAATGAAACTCTGTTTTCTTGTTGTCCACAGATGCATAGATCCTTGGTACATTTATTTCCTTTTCCTCCATTGTTTCATCTTACTTTACATTGTGAGCAGTCCTCACTTTTTAAACTCCGTGAGAACAATATATAAACATATGATCTCCTTTACAGCCCCAATATTGAATAGGTGGCTTCCTTGAACTTTTCCCCCCATCTCAATCGTTTTGGGTTGTCTATAAGTTGGTTTTCCCCGAAGACTATTTATGAAGAATGGTGGCTTAGTCCCCTTATTCCTTTGATCCATCTTGAATTTCTTCTTGTCTTACCAAGCTTTTTGGAAAACTGGCCTTGATTTTTTCTGATCATATAGGCGTTTAGCTCGCCTTATGGTCTCCTCGAATGTTTTGGGATCATCATATTGTATTTTTTCACTGATGAATGATGGAAATCCACTCAAATACCTCTGAATTTGAACTGTCTCATCCTTGATTAAATAAACATACTTCAACAGTTCTAAAAACCTTCTTTCATATTCATCTATGGTCATACTCCCCAGTTTGAGTTCAAAGAACTCTTTCATTTCCTGGTCATGGTATCTGTTAGTCAAGTATTTATTTTCGAAATACTTTTTGAATTCCTTCCAAGTAACATTTTTCTCTTTAATGTGTTGTACCTACACAAGATGATCCCACCACATGGATTTCTTTTCCTTGAGTTGATAGATGGAAATTCTTCCCTCTGTGTGTGAAGAGTAATTATGCAATTGAATTTTTTTTCTCATTCCTAGCAACCACATCTCTGCATCTTCATCCTTCTTGTGCTCAACATCAAATGTAGGAGGTTTGATTTTTTTCATTTCTCCTCGTAGCTCATCCAACCCAAACCTCTTATGCTTCCTGACAGGGGATGGAATTGAGTTGTTGTGTCCTCTCCTATTGGAATGCCTCGGGGAGTGATGGTGATGTCTGCTAATACTTCTTGTTCTTCTTTTCTCATCAGGAGACCCGTGACTTCCTGATTTGCTTGAGCCATTCTCCTTATCAAATTTATTTTCTATTTTGTTCAAGATCTTCATTAACTTCATGTTGAATTCATCTTGCTTCTCCTTGTCTTTCCTAATCCTTTCATTATCAGGTTTATGGTTTTGTACATACTTTTGAAATTTTTTAATGGTCTCTACCATATTCATGTTTTTTTCCTTTCCTTCTCCATTTCCATTTGAGTTTGTTCCTTCAATGCCTATATGGAAATCCATCCCTTTGATCTCATAATCCTGACTATAATCCCCTTGTGTATATTCCATCACTTTTCACTCTATGTTGATCATAATATGATCTAACAACTATTAAATATGCAAAATTTGCAGCCAACAAAATTTGTTAGGCTAAATAATTTATCAGATTCATGAAATATGTACAATTTTGGTTCAATAATGAATCCGAATTATTTCTTCTGATTTCTAAGAAAATTGACAACCCATATCAATTTTCTAAGTGAATATTTTTATTCTACTATCCAAGACCTTTCCAACGCCTACTTGCATGCTCAATTCTGAGTCTTGAGCAAAAAGTTATGGCTATTTGAAAATTTTCCATTAATTCTTCTATTCACACTTCAACTTGGTGCAAACCTGTGTTGTAATTAGACATTTTTGCACCTACTCCATTACATTTTTATTAGGATATTAATTGGGTTTCTTAAAATACATATTTTGGAAATACTATCCAAGCTTCACCTCTTTCTTGGTTCTAGGGTGCTAGTTACAACCTGCTGAAGTTCTAGGTCAATTAGTGTTTTTGGTCTGGAATACTACAGGTACCTTTTTTTCCATATTAATTTTTTTTAACATGCACAGAATTTTAGTTCATCTCTCAAACTGTTTTCTATGGTTCAAAATCTTCCACATACTTCTCTTGTGCCTCAATATTATTCTGGAGCAGAAAGTTATAGCTCTTCGAAGTTAGTTGGGTCTTAAAATTTACCCTCCATTGTTTGTCCTATAACTTCCTCATAAAAGATCTATTTGATGAATGATTTACACCATTAGAAATATCTCTTCAGGCCATTTCATTTGAGATGAAAATACATAGTGTACCTTATTATAATCTGTACTCATGGTTTTTGAGTAGCTAAAAGCATTGTTTAGGACCTAAAAAACGTGTTGCAAAAAGATGATCTCGAAACAGTATAAATTGTTGTGGAAATTCACTGCTTTTTGTTTTTGTATACCATCTAAACGACTTTGCATGAAAAAAATTGAAAATGTACACCAAAATTTAGCATGCACAGTGACACCATAAGGTAGCACATGCTCCACGTACCTATAACCAATGTGGATCACTTCTATGTCATGCCAATATCTGGTGCACACTACTTTTGTGTCTCGTGCTAATATCTACTGTGCACAATTTTGGTTCATACACTACTACCTGTTGCATGCATTTTTTGTGTCACATGCTAATATTCTGTGTGCATTTCACTCTACACGTCGCACCATGGAAAATTTTAGTATGCTCCCACCATTCACCAGTATTCTACGCGCAACATTAATTAAACCATCGCATGATAGGAGTATTCAGCATGCATGCATTGCATAACAACATTGTGCATGCACCAACAAAATTCCTCTACACTCTACCAATACTGTGCACACCACACACACCAATATTAAGCATGCATACACTATGCATGCCAATATTACACATGTTTCACCCAATCCGCACTGTGCAGTGCTAAATTTAGTGCGCACATTTGTGCACTATTATTTTTCCATGCTTCACTAGTTCTCTCTGCGTAGTGCAAAATTTAAGTGTGCACACCCACACACTGCTATTTTTCACGCTTTACCAATTCTGCACCGGGCAGTGCCAAATTTAAGTGCACACATCCATGCACCATTAGTTTTCTTTCATTACCAATTCTACACCATGCAGCGCCAAATTTAAGTGCGAACACTTGCACACCGTCATTTTTCGCGCATTACGACTCTTCACCGCGTATCGCCAAATTTAAGTGCGCACAACCGCGCACCAATATTTTTTCGTGCATCCCAAATTGTACTTCCAAACAAAAATTTTAGCGTGCACAACCACAAACCCTTATTTTCCACACATCACAAGCTTTTCACTGTGCATCAGATATTTTTAGTGCACAAACCTGCGCACCTTCATTTTTTGCGCATCAATTCCTCGTGAATTCCACTGCAGAAATTTGGGTATTTTGCCAAACATTTCCCAATTTTCACCATGAACATTCTACAACTATGAAATTTTTTCAATTTAACTCTGATAACACCAATTCAACCTCTGCAAAAACAAATTGTTGTTGGTTGACATTCCTGGAATGAATTTTTTCCAAACTCAATTCACGAATTGAGAATTTTAATCAACCAATATCACTCAATATGTCATGGCTTCCCTGTAACTTCAAATTCAACCAATTCCAGGTCTAAATTTTCTAGAACAAATATTAAATTAAGAATATCTCACTAGTTGGCGAAATTTCTAAATTTTCCCATGAATTTAAGAACAAAAATTGGGGCTTTTCCCCAATTCCACGCAATTGCTTCTAATTTTTACCATGGACACACTGTAACTTAAAATTTGGTCACTTTGAAATCAATTCTTTATGATATTTCACTTCAATTCAACTTGCTTGACCCATCTAGGCTCAATGTTGAAAACTGGGGCTTTGATACCATATTGTAGCATCCCCAGCATCCAGCTGGCTCATGCCACATAAAAGTTTCAAACTATATACTAATTAAAACATATATAAACTATGAAAATGCACAGATTCATATAAAATAATAATAAAATTACACATGCATCACACACAAGAAAAACCCATAAAAACAAACGCATACATAATAATGCAACATGTAATTTAACACATAATTGACACTTATCTTGGTAAAAATATCACCAAATGTGTGAAGACCTTCCAATTTCCTCCCAACCTTAGACCACACTGCTCAACATTCTCAATAGTGGGTTACCCCTGAGTTGGGACTAAACTCCACTTAGGTAAATTGATTTCTAACCAGGATGATGTATCTCTTACAACAGGAAAAACTCTGTCACAGGTGCCAACTCAAAATAACAACCTATATACCCTCATTCCCCACATGCTTGTCCTACCCTAGGAAGTGTGCCCCTTCTCTTGTCAACAATCCTTCAGCTACCCCACTTCCTTTCCGGGGCTTCAACAACAGGCCAGACAGGAAGTCTCATATCCATGTAGTTGCAATTTGGCACCTTCGGAAAATCAATTTCCAACAATTCTCTCACCTAAAGAAAATTTCTCACAAGCCTAGCAATCCACCTCTTCAATATCCCATGGGCCTGACAACCCGCTTCTTCAATCTAGCTCCTAATATTTCCAAGTACAAGTACATGTATTGGTATGGGTATAGGAAGGTACAAATGATAGATGAATGCATGATGATGTAATGATGGAAAATGAACTAATTCCAAACTATATATATGCATTTTCCCAACTTGACACTTGTCATGTTGAGAACTACTTTGGCCCACTTGTCCCCATCCTTAGAACTTAGGATAAAATAATCATCCATAATTTATACTTTAAAGTAATATTAATATAATATTCCTTTTTTGCTTAAGATCCCTAGATTATCCCCTTATCCTTAACTTTTATCGCCCTTTCCCTAACTAGTGCAGTTTATTCCCCCATACGCTTTTACATGGTTGGTCTGCCGCAGTGAGGTGTTTTTCATTAATATTTGCGTGTGATTAAATTTACATTACATATATATTGTTCTTTCTGCATCTTGTCTCACCAGCCTCAAAACAAAACATATACACAAATGATCTATGGCCTTAAAATCACACGCACTTAAGTTTTTTGCACGCGGTATCCTAGAATGTGAACACTTCATTATTTTAGTGCATAGTACATGTGTGCACTATACCATGGAAGGTGCATGCAAAATGATATCAAACAACTCACCAACCTAAGTACATTTGTATTTACATTTACAGTTGGGGTTCAACCTAGGGCTTATATCAACAAGCTTAAAATCACACGCACTTAAGTTTTTTGCACGCGGTATCCTAGAATGTGAACACTTCATTATTTTAGTGCATAGTACATGTGTGCACTATACCATGGAAGGTGCATGCAAAATGATATCAAACAACTCACCAACCTAAAAATACTCCGAGGGACTCGTCCGAAGGATGAGCTTATATCAACAAGCATATCAACAAGCATATTTTATCCACATTTTTGGTTATCGAGATGATGACATGGTAATGACATGGTGATAGAAGATCTAACTCTTCTTTAAGATCATTTTCATGAAGAAAGTTACACTTATCAGTTTCTCAAA
>JZKD02S2295657.1:337369-373646 GCA_000966675.3 Picea glauca | reverse complement strand
TTTCCCCGTAGGGGTTTTACCACGTGAAAACATCGGTGTGTTGATCTTTGATCTGGTTATGTGAGTGGTTACTGAAGGTGTTTGTCCTCTGTTGGAATACTTGTGTTGTCGAACAGATGTATCCCCCAACATCGACATGAAACTGACACAAGAAAGTGATGTAATATGGAGAATCAAATGAGTATGGACTGACATAGGAAATGGAAACTGGAAATACTACAAATGGATGGTTTGAAGTGAAAATTCCCTTGAACATGAGGAGGCACGACAACTGACTTGGAAGCATTGACTCGATGAGTACCAAGAATTTAATGTGATGACAATAAGAGAACTCTTTGAATGGATGAAAAAGTATGGCGACACATGGAATTAGTATGACTCAGAGACAAGCATATTACCCAACTATAAGATGAGACACAAATAGGTGCCATGTTCAAGGGTGACAAAATTAGCCATAAAGGATTCTCAAAAACTTGACCCACTTCCTTAAATTTTTCCTCCACCCAGATAGATGGGTACCTCTTTTTCATTTAACAAGCTCGAGGAGGGTAACACATGCTCGATATAAATCACCTTCGATAAGCCCCTCTTCCTTTATTTAATGAACTGGAAGAAGTAAGAGTTTGTTCCCAAATGGGCCCTTCAATGTGTAGTTTAGAGATTCCACAGAAGAAAAACTCAGTGGTTTTTCATTTTTAGAGAATCTGAAAAGAACTCAAAGGTGACTCTAGGGTTGTCCCTTTTTGTGATTTTCAGTCTCCAAGTTTCAAAAAAGTATAAAATGATACGATGAAAACTCTTCTAATCATGCTCAATTAGAGTGTTCCTTTTTCATAATTAGTCTCGCAAGGCTAAAAAAGGGATAAACTATCACTCAAAAGATGCCCTTTCAAACCTTTTAATGAGTGTGAAAGGAAAAAATATAACTCGACAATATTTTTCATGTTTAGAGAGTCTAAAAAGATATTAAAGGAGACTCCAAAGAGTTCCTTTTTTGTATAACCTTTACGAGTCCGAAAAAGTGATAAAAGTATACTCGGTTACACTCTCATGTATTTATGAGCACGAGAAAGAACAAAGACTAAGCTCATTAAATTATTCTCATGTATTTACGAGCATGAGAAAGAACAAAGACTAAGATCGTTCCATAAAAATACTACAACATTACGATGGGAATGTCCTTTGAATGAGGATCAATCCTAGCAATTTGTATATCTAGAGGTGGTTTAACCCCAACTTCTTTGGCATAAGTTGGTGATTTTTCTCCAGCATGATGTCCAAATGCTGGAGATCTTCCCCCCAAGTGTTGTTTCCTCCGATGAATCTTCTTCTTTCCTTGTTTAGGTTTCTGGTTACTAATGGAAACATTTTAACTAGGCGGAGGAAAATAAGGTACAAGTACTTGATCCAGAGTGAGAATCGATTGTAGTGGAGGGGGGTTTGTTTCATTTTTTAATGATCTTGACGTAGACAATGAACTATGCTTGTCGAGACCAAGAACTACCAAAGAATGAGATGAAACTAAAGATTTTTGTAACTGATTCAAAATTATATTTAAGGTGGAAACCTACGCGGTGGGAGGAGAAGGAAAAGTAAAAGCCCCCATGAGTGAGGAATCCTTGAGAAGACCTACACCTACACTCTCAAAATTATTTTTTCCTAGAAAAGGGACATGATTTTCTTCGACATTGTTGAGATCTGTAGTTGTATACTTGATTTGGTCAACAGTGATAATATTTCCTTGATGGGGAAATCGTAAGATATGAAACACCAAATATGCGATGACATTCATTACATAGAACCAAATACAACCAAGTAACAAATTATAATCTAGGGGTGCATCGATGACTTTGATATTAACCGAAACAATTTTAACCTTCAAAGTCACATTGAAATATTTCAAGAGTTTGTGAGGTTTGAAACCATGTCCATAAAATTCTTTCAAGGTGGTAGGGGATGGGGTAAGTGTAGGAGAACCAAGGGCTCTCTAACAAGGCAAAGAAATGACATAAGTGGAGGCTCCCTCATCCAAAATAGTATGATGGATGGTGTGTCCACTAAACAAAACTTGAATTTGGAATTCTAAGTGATGGGAGACTCTCTCCTTAAAATAATCCATATTAAACGTAATCAGGTTTGACTCAGAATGCACAGCTCCAATGGTTGACAATAGGGTTCTACGTTGAATTAAAACATTTTGTAGAAATTCGAGGGTTGACATAGTGCAAGGCATGATCCATGTGGATATCGGTGGCCACCCACCTATTCAATTAGCTCGAAATACAGTTTTCCACCTTAGTAATTTTTCGGGTTCCAAACTTCCGGGGCCTTTTTGAGGCCCTAAATGACATTTTTTGGGGATTTGGGGCCCATGTGACTACTGGAGGCACTCACCTGGGCTAGTTGAAAATTTTTCTTCTCAGTTATACCTTTCCAATGGGATATTGTGTTCCTAAAATGAAGATTGTATGCAAAAGTTACGACCCTAGGATGTTGATGTACTAACTTACCCAAACAAGGCCCACATGACTTTTGGTGCTTCATCTCCTAGGGTTAGGTTTTTGGATGTCTAGGGTTTTTTACCTTCGTGTTTATTGTAAAAGGCATGTCCCCAATGAGGTCAGGGTACAAAGAATTGAGTCTCGAGCTTGTTTCTCTTGAGGAAAAAATCTCTCGCACGCCCAAGTGACCTCTCATGGCAGGAGAAAAGAAAGATGACGGGACAAGAGATCCTTTCAAAATGTTTCTTGAGGAAGCCCTCACGCAACAAAGGAATGAGATGACGGATAGTTTCGTGCAAATCCTTCGACGTCTACCAATATGCGACGCATCTTTCTCGAGTGGAGGCACCACCCCTTTTAAGGTACAAATGAACTTTGATATTTCTATATTTGAAGGTCATGTAGACACAAATGTTGTAGAGAAGTGGTTGAATCTACTAGAAGGGTATTTTTTTGTCCATAACTTTTCGAATAGAGAAAAGATTACTTTTGCACTCCTCAAAGTCGTTCCCCATGTCAAATATTGGTGGGAAACTTTCTGTGAGAAAAAGGAAACAGAGGAACCCTCATTATTTACAGTCATGGCCACCTAGGAATCCTCCAAGGATGGTATTAAGGAACAATACTACCCTATCAGAAGTTATGACGACTTGTATACCAAAAGGACCACACTGCGCCAAGAAAGAGACCAAGCAGTGCCAGAGTTCACAAATATCTTCCATACCTTGCACACCAAGATGGGTATCAAAGATTCAAATAGACATATTTTGCTCAAGTATCATGGTGCTCTGCATAGATACATCTAGACTGAAATGTAATTTTTGGACATCTCGTCCTTGGGTGTAGCCTATCAATATTCTGCCAAAATCGAGTAGAAGCTCAAACAAAAGATGTGGCAATTTGGGCCCGGGAACCCCTCATTGCAAAATCCAGGAAAAGGCGACACCAACCCACAAAACAAAGGATAGAGAAAATATGGACAGTATCAAGAAAGATACCAGAAGTGGTGTGACTTCCATAAGAGCCCTTGGCATAACACTATTGACTACCATTCAAAGAAGTCATTGGTGGCTGAAGTGAAAGCCTCTAAATCAGATGCAGGTTTGGACTCTGAGTCAAAACTAGAAAGGGGAAGACGAATCATTGATGCAGAACCTAGTTCCATCGTTTCTACCACCAAGATCCAGCACGGTGAACCAGATGAGACAGAAGAAGGAGAGCGCCTCTTCCATTCACAAATGTGTGTAAGAGGAACCCTGCTGCACTTCATCGTTGATAGGGGTAGCCAGAAGAACCTCATCTTGGCAGAGGTATTCAAGCGGCTGGCCCTGCCAAGAACATGACACCTACAACCCTACACCATTGGATGTCTCCTCCAAGGAAGCGATCTCTACGTCAGCCAATAGTGTCGACTGTCGCACGACATCAAGCCCTTCAAAGACAATGTATTGTGTGATGTTTCTCCTCTCGAAGTTTGTAATGTTCTTTTCGGCCAACCTTATTTATGGAAATGTCATGCTGTATATGAGTCTAGGCCTCATAGTGTTATTATTACTTTGAACAGGAAATTGTATAGGATACCTGAGGCAGTCCCTCCTAGTGCTATTTCCTTTATCTCTCCCAAGTAATGCAGGAAGGTCATCTCTCATACCAGGAAAATTTTCTTCTTCGTGATTTTCTCTCAGAGTGAGAAAAATATCGCAGCCACATCCAGGGCCTACGTAATGGATCTCTCCACACAACATAAGTAATTGGATAAGGTTGTGGAAGAATAATCAGATATATTCTCCTCTCCTATAGGGGTACCACTACACTATCATGTCAATCATCCCATCGATATGACCCCAGGTGCATCGCTACCCAATGGGCCAGTCTACTAGCACTCTCTGTTAGAAAATGAGGAGATCAAGAGGAAGATCCAAGAACTGGTCCACAAGGGTCACATTTGTCCCATCTCATCGGCTTGTGGGAGCCCAATCGTGCTGGTGTAGAAGAAAGATGGTACCTAGTGACTCTGCATTGATTACCAGGCCCTGAATAAAATCACAGTTTGAAACCGGTACCCGATTCCCTGAATTAACGACCTCCTTGATCAACTCACGGGGGCCAAATACTTCAGTAAGATTGATCTAAAGTCTAGCTACCACTAGGTCCCAATAGAATATACAGATGTATGGAAGACTTCCTTCAAGTCAAAAGAAGGTCTTTTTGAATGGTTGGTCATGCCCTTTGGTTTGACAAATTCTCCAACAACTTTTATGAGGATGATGGATGATATCCTATGACCTTTCACCAATACTTTTGTAGTGGCGTATTTTGATGAAATCCTCATCTACAACAAGAATTGGGTGGAAGAATTGCTGTAATATCCTCAGGTAGAACCCCAACAACAAATATAATAATGTACTTAAGCTGGTGAGTTATTTTATACCTTTTGGATTTCATTTCCATGGTGTAGTGTGCACATGTACTGTATAGTAAAAATGAGGATGTTTCACATTCCAGACACCGCACGCATCATCTTAAGTGCACACAATTGTGAGGTCAGTGAGCCTTTGTGTATATGATATGTTTTATAGGCTGGTGAGCCAGTTATCATAAGCTAGGATGCTTATGTTTTGATTAGGCCAGAGAGCCTAGATGTTAAAGGCTGTTGTGCATGTTTTTGTACATGTCTCATATTTAATATAAAATACATCGTTTCACGCAGATCGACCACGATAAAAGAGATGGGGGACTAAAATCGACTAGCCATGGAAAGGGTGGGGCCTATAAGTTAAGGAAAAGGGATAATCTAGGAAGCTTGAGCCAAAAAGGAACATTATATTAATATTTTTTAAATCATAAAGTATGGATAATTATTTTATCCTAAGTTCTAAAGTTGCGGACAAGTGGGCCAAAGTATCCCCCAACATGACAAGTGTCAAGTTGGGGACATGCATACTTATTATGGGGACTTAGCTCATTTTCACATTTTTCCCCATCATTCTTACTATTATCTTTCCCATGATTCTTTCGAGCAGTCAGCCATGAGGCCATGACCATTTTCACTGATGCAGTCAACTATCCTCCATACTTTATGTCACTATACCGAGCTTGTATCCATAGCCACAGAGGTTGGTGTAGCTGGTTAGCTAGAAGCTGGAATGAAGAGGTGGGTTGTCAAGACCGTGAGAAATTTCTCTCTCGGTGAGAGAATTGATGGGATTTGACTTCCTGAAGGTGTTGGACTACAACTACAGGGCTCTGAGACTTCTTGTCTAGCCTATTATTGAAGACCTGGAACGGGAGTGGGGCAGCCGAGGGACTATTGAGTAGCAAAGGGGCACACTTCCTTGGGTGGGACATGCATGTGGGGAATGAGGGACTGTAGGTTGTTATTTGAGTGAGCACCTGAGACAGAGTCTTTCCTATTGTTAATGAGCCTTTAGCCTAGTTAGGAATCCCTTTACCCGGGTGGAGTTTAGTCCCAACTCCGGGGTGACTCACTGTTGAGAGTGATGAACAGTGTGGTCTAAGGATGGGAGTTTTGTGGATGGTCTGCATGCAATTGGTGATATTCTTACAAAGATAAGTGTCAATTGTGTGATAAATTTACATGTTGCATTATATTTACATGTGTATTTTTGTGGGTTTCTCCTATGTTTGTTTATAACGGTCTTTATGTTTATGGGTATTTCCCGTATATGTTTAATGTCTGTGTTTACTATTATTTCAGTATGAATTCATGCATTTACATAAAGTGTTTTTCTGTTACTTTCTATACAAAATGCTTCCACAAGAGATTTGTGTGTATATAATTTAATTACATGCAGTTAGAAAAATTGTATCTTACATAGCTCAGTTTGGATGCTGAGTGTGTTAGAGCATGCTCCACACAGAGAATAGATGTGTTCTTTGGCATAGCGTGGCCTGGCATGTTTGGTCAAGAACATTACAAAATGTTTTCAAATGTTCTGGAGTGGCATGTCCCAGCCTATGGAAGGTCGGGGACGTCACAAATTGGTATCAGAGCATGAAAGAGTGCTCTGGAGTAGCATGTCTCGGCCTATGGAAGGTCGGGGACATCCAAAAATGGTATCAAAGCCTTGGTTTCAACACTAATCCTGAATGGGTCGAGCAAGTCAAGTTGAAGCGAAATTTCATAGAGGTTTTATTTCGAAGTGGCCAAATTTCGAGTTGCAGAGCATCTAGCTACAATATGGTACTGAAATTGAGAAAAAGCTCCAATTTCAGTTGGTAAATTCATGGGGAAATGGAGAAATTCGTCCAAGTGGTGAGATATTATTGTTTAATATTTGTTCTTAAAAATTCGAACCTGGAATTGGTCAAATTTGAAGTTATAGTGAAGCCATGACAGTTGGAGCGAAATTAGTAAATAAAATTCTCAATTTGGTAATTGATTTTGGGGAAATTCGTTTCAGAAATGTCAACCTATGACAAGTTGTTGTTATAGTGGTTGAATTGGCATTATCGGGTTGAAATTGAATGAATTTCATAGTTGCCGAATGTCTATGGTAATTGGGAAAAAGTTAGGAAAAACCCCAATTTCTGCAGAGGAATTCACGAGGAATCGATGCGCATAAAGATGAATGTGCGTAGTTGGGCACACCAAAAATTCATGTGGCGCAGTGAAAAATATTGTGATAAGTGAAATTCGGCACTACGCGATAAGGTATTGGCATGTTGATGCATGCGTTAAAATTTTGGTGCTGCGCGGGAAAAATATGGTGTGAGGGTGCGCATGGAAAATTTTGACACTGCGCGGAAAAATAATGGTGTTTGGGTGCGCACACTAAATTTAACATTGTGCGGTGTACACACACATAGTAATGGTGCACATGGTGTGCACAATATTACAAAGAATGGAGAAGTTTGGTGGGTGCATGCATAATAAGAGTATAAGTTGTCTCATGATAGTGTAATCAAGGGTGCGCACAGATTATTGTGCACGGTGGGGGCATATTGAACTATGACATGGTGCAATGCATAGAGAAAAATGCATGTGGAATATCAATGTGTGATACAAAAACTGTGCGCAACAGGTATCAGTGCAAGAACCAAAATTGTGTGTAGTGGATATTGGCGCGCAACGCAAAAGTAGTGTGCGCAAGTTATTGGCACATGACACAAAAGTGCACACAAGTTATTGGCATGACAAAGAAGTGATACACAGTGGTTTTAAAGTGCACAAAGCATGATTTTCCTAGTGACGATTGTAGCACATGGAAAATACGGATGCACAAATTGAAAATTTGTGCACGCGAAGTTATTTGGAGGGTGAAGAACAACAGAAAGCAATGGATTTCC
Organism: Picea glauca; assembly: GCA_000966675.3. Classification (NCBI taxonomy): domain Eukaryota; kingdom Viridiplantae; phylum Streptophyta; class Pinopsida; order Pinales; family Pinaceae; genus Picea; species Picea glauca. The sequence continues at coordinate 365,835 of JZKD02S2295657.1, read as the reverse complement.
ATGACATTTTATATCATTTGAATGTCGTCTTTTTGTAGCGCGTTTTTTTTTTTTGAGGGCTCTCTCATGGCAGTGGTTATATCTATAGAAAACATTGGCTAGATTTGGTTTGTTTTGTGGTTTGTTGTTGAATGACTGGAGGAACGAAGATGACATTTGGGCTATGTAGTATGGAATGAGCAATGCATTGTCAGAACATTAAGCTATCAAGAGAAGAAGGCTAATTAAGGCAATGTGTCTGAGTTTAATAGAAAATTTGCATGGTATTAGAGGAAAAAGAAACACACAACCGCATCGGAGAATTATTTAAAATGAATTTATAGTTGGTTTGAGAAGAAATAAATATGGCCTAAATTGCTAATCCGAGAACATCTCATAGATGAATTATGGGTTTTATATTCCTCTGATTCAGACAGATGAAAGTGAAATATAATCTTAGAAGAAACACATACTATGAAAGAAAACAAGATTCATATCACCACCATTCAAAATCTTTCATAAATAGTCCCAAAATCCATTTCTGCTTTTATATATTCATTTTAATCCCAAAATTACAAAAATTCCTCCTACACAGAGGGCAGATTCCTTTCCCCCTTTTTCTTCCTCGATATATATATATATATATATATATATATATATATATATATAGAGAGAGAGAGAGAGAGAGAGAGAGAGAGAGGAATTATTTGTAGAATTCAAAATGCTCGGACCTCCGTAGATTTCTAAAAGTAGAGATAAGTTACAAAAAGGGAATGATTTAAAATAACAGTTACCCTATTTTAAAGAGACCGTTTAAGAACATGTCTATCATCCCTGGAGCCCCTTTCTCTACTACCAGCTGTCCAAAATTTGTTGAAATGTACTTGATTTTATTTGAGGACTCACTTCAGCTTAGTGAGCTCCTCCTTTAGGGTATCTAACCATACCGGTTGATTCCCTTCAGCACTTTCAACCGTACCAGTTATGGTTTCTTTCTTCTAGCACTTGCTTTGTTTCTTGTCAACAACTGGCCTGTTGATGACTAAATCCTTCATAATGGGATTTAACCTGACTTCCAGTTTCAAGTCTGTAGCAGGATCTGTGTGGAACTTAGTCACTATTATATGTGCAATTAATCTTTCCTCCTTACTCATAGGAAAATCTACCATGTTGCCTGAATAACCAGTCTCACTGGATGTAGCTTCGTCCATGTACCTCAATTTTGTGGACACTGAAATGCTTATACAAAGAGCAAAAGGTCAAGCAAATTTGGAGATTACTCCGTTTATGGATAAGATGATACCTCCATACTTGAGAATTGGTAGTTATAGAGTCCCAATCATGAATCACAGATAGAATTACGTATAAGTGTGTTGGTTTCCATGCTCGGCTAATCCATTTCAAATGATTAGCATTTGAGTTCATTATATGGCGACGTTCACCTGATATCTTATGGCTGGGAAGTATCGAATGAGTGAAATGGGGTGATCTAACTAGCCATCGCCCATCCCATGACTGGTGGTTTTGACATATTGAAACACGTGACATATTGAAACCCTTCACCTTGATGTATCTCTGGAGGCCCCACATGTCTATTTTAAAAAAAACACAATGGTTTTCCCAGTCCTCCAAACTATCAAGATTCTGCAATGATGTAGTTCTTGCTAAATTCTCAAGACTTGGGTCCTATCTAAAAGATTTTGCAGAGTTAAATTTTTTTTTGAGTTATTAACAGGTGAGAAGGTTGAAGTTTAGCTAGGAATAAGCAGAGGTACTCAGGGAAAGAGTGCTATAACCAAATATTTCATAAGATGATAAAAATACAAGACCACAAAAAGGTCAAGGTATGAATCTGAGAGAAACCATAAATCTTGGGAGGCCACTACAGGAAGTCCTCTCATGTTAGTTAAGTATTCAATGGAATCCGGATAGAGGAATAGATCATGTAGTGAATGAATTAGTGAAAGTGGATTCACTCCCAAAGAAACCAATATACAGATTAAGCAATACATGGGAGTCAAATCTATTATAAAAGGAATTGACTACCTGAATGATAGTAATCAGATAAAGAAAGAAGCTTATTGCATATTGGGTAAGGAGTGCGTCATATCTATGGATTAGCTATGAAATTAGAGTAATGCTTCTCTTATGGTTATCAGAGTGCACAGTGGAAGCATGGTATGAAGGGCATTATTTATGGCATGATAGAATTGGATTGTGCAAGGTAGGTTGAAATCAGATTGGTCAAGACAAGAAAAGTAATAGACAATAAGAAAATCCAAGTACTAATATGATCAGTTAAGGAAAGGATAAATCAAGTGCCTCAAGAAGGAAGTTGGTGTTAATTGTCCAAGGTTACTCATAAAACATGACTAGAAATAGAATTGGGTCATGTAAGAGTTGGATCAAAGGGATCCGAAAAATAAATGGATGTTGGACATCCAAAGTCTATAAGACAACAAGACTGGAATTGTAATTCATCCAAGTATGAGTTGGGATAGATGGATCCACGAAATAAATAAAATCTGAAGGTTAATATCATTTTAGTATTTGGATGGAAAAACAAAGGAAATCAAGAGTGTTTTGGCTAGAAAGTGCTCAGATCATAAATATTCATGGACAATAATTATAGTGAAGAGCACTTGAAGGTTCAAGAATCCAGGAGAATGGAAGACTTCTAGGATAAAAAAGGAACCATGATACAGGAAGAAAGAAGTTGTTGCAATTATTGTAGTATCAATTATTTTATGGCTTGTTGGGACAACTATAAGGTGATAATGCTTGCATGTTTGCAAGTGTTGTTGATAATGTTGTTGCACACAAATGGAAGCAACATAAGGATGGAATATTGAATTATAAGACTGATAAGGAAGCATGAGAACTTCTATAGTCATCAACTAATCAAGTAGCATTAAAATCGTTTAATGGTAGCCCTGTAGGTAAGTATCTCTCTTTTGGAAATTATGTTGTATAATTGCCAAAGGGAAATATAGGTAATAATTTCCCCAAATTGAATTTTAAACTATGTTGCATGGTATTGTTTAAGTGCATTGACATGATTAAGTTACCACTAAGTGTGGTAAAGGCTAGAGGCATGTGATACTTACCAAAGCTTTTTAGCTTTTGAATGCACACACTAACATAGTAGCATGTCATGTTAATTTGGTTATGAGGCAATAACCAGAGAAAATAAAAGATAATAATTGGTTATAAGAATGATGCTAAGAAAGCTAGTCATGTATGAGACCAGGACATGGTTGGATATGGTAGGATATGGTTATAGAAAGGTTATGTGCCACACAAATACCCAATGATCTTCCTACCTTAAATAAAACTTGGACTGCAACCTTTTTGCTAACACTAATAAACACTACAAAATTGTATTCTTGGTGTAGTGTTTAGGTCGAAAAGGAAGGCATCCAAGTAATTGTGAAGATAATGGGAAGTGTGTGGAGATGTGTCAAGACATTGGCCAGATTTCCAATTTATGGATGGTGAGATGCATGACTTATATAAAGCTCGTTCTGAAAATCAATGCAAGGGTGCATTGAATAAGCATGCATTGAGAGTTGCACTCATGCCTGGTAAGTGGCAGAGTTGCACTCATACATGATGGAATTGTATACTTAAATGATTTTTGTTGAATGCATTTTGTGAGTGCATGTATATATGTTTTTACATGGAAATAATTATACTAATGATTGAAATGTTGCTAACTCATGAATTTGAGAACATTTCAGGAACTGATAAACATTGCAACAAGAAAGTTGCAAGTGAGGTGGTCACAAGAATAGTGACTGCAGAAAATTTCTGTTCAGAAAATTGAAGAAATGAACTTACTGTTATTTAATTATGAATATACATATGAATAGAATGATGAGTCATTCTATTTGGTTGAATTGTTTGGTAATTGTGATTGAATTTCTAGGTGTAGGCAATTCTAAGTGTCATTGCATAAGGTGACGTGCATGATGAATTATGATATACAAAAGATACTGACAATTTGTTGGTTGTATGCAATATAAATAGAATTTCATATTTGGGAAAAGTCGAATTCCTTATGAAATTAATTTGATTTATAAAATGGAATTTTTATAATGCTCTCTCATGATAGTATGATGCAGATGAGATGATAATGATTAAAGTGGGAACTCCTGGAGCCACGATGCTCTGAGACTTCCTGCTCGGCCTATACTAGAGCCCTGGAAAGGAAGTTGAGCAGTCGATGAACTATTGGACAGTGAAGGTGCATGCTACCTTGGGTTGTATAGGCATGTGGGGAAGAGAGACCGTTGGTTGGAGTGCTTTTGAGGTTTGGTACCTTGGCCTAGACTATGTGGATATTGATTGTGGGTCGTTGTTATCTTGGGAAGACATTGTCTTGATGGAGTCATATCCCATGCTTGGGAATGGTATGCCGCTGAGAGTTTATCAACAGTGAGATATAAGGTTGGGTGGAATGTCATGGATCTACATCCAGTTGCTGCTTCAATGAAGTTTAATTGAAGCATGTAATAAGGAACAATGAGCTGAATTATTTCCTAAAGTAGCTCTATGGAATAGAGCAATTGACTTCAAGTTGCAGTATGAATACCAGAATTGGTGCTGGAAAGTAGATCATTAGATGGATAGGAAGCTTTCAATAGCTAAAGATTAGAGATTTTAAAGAATCTGAATGGTACATGGTATATAATGCACTGAGAATTTTTGAAAAAATTGTTATATATGTGTACATGATGCACTGAGGACAGTGCATAAATAAGGAGAGGGAATTGTAATATCCCCAGGTAGAACCCCAACACCAAATGTAATAATGTACTTAAGTTGGTGAGTTGTTTTATACCTTTTGGCTTGCATTTCCATGGTGTAGTGTGCGCATGTACTACGCAATAAAAATGAGGATGTTGTACATTCCAAACATCGTGCGCAACATCTTAAGTGCACACAATTGTGAGGCCATCGAGCCCTTGTGTATATGATATGTTTTATAGGCTGGTGAGCCAGTTATTATAATCTAGGATGCTTATGTTTTGATTAGGCTGGAGAGCCTAAATGTTAAAGGCCAATGCGCCTGTGTTTGTACATGTCTCATATTTAATATAAAATACATAGTTGTGTGTAGAATGACCACGATAAAAGAGATGGGGGACTAAACTTCATTAGTCAGGGAAAGGGTGGGGCCTAAAAGTTAAGGAAAAGGGATAAGCTAGGAATATTGAGACATAAAGGAATATTATATTAATATTTCTTAAATCATAAAGTATGGATAATTATTTTATCCTAAGTTCTAAAGTTGTGGACAAGTGGGCCAAAGTAGCCCACAACATGAAAAGTGTCAAGTTGGGGACATGCATACTTATTATGGGGACTTAGCTCATTTTCACATTTTTTACCATCATTCTTACCATCATCTTTCCCATGATTCTTTCGACACTCAGCCATGAGGCCATGACCATTTTCACTCATGCAGCCACCTATCCTCCATACTTTCTATCACTATACCGATCTCGTATTCATAACCATAGAGGTTGGTGTAGCTGGTTAGCTGGAAGCTAGACTGAAGAGGCGGGTTGTCGGCCTGTGAGCAATTTCTCTCTAGGTGAGAGAATTGTTGGGAATTGACTTCCTAAAGGTGTTGCACTACAACTATCGGGCTCTGAGACTTCCTGTCTGGCCTATTGTTGAAGCCCTGGAAGGGAAGTGGGGCAGCCAAGGGACTATTGATAAGAGAAGGGGCACACTTCCTTGGGTGGGACAGGCATGTGGGTAATGAGGGACTGTAGGCTATTAGTTGAGTGAGCACCTGAGACAGAGTCTTTCCTGTTGTTCATGAGCCTTTAGCCTGGCTAGGAATCCCTTTACCCAGGTGGATTTTAGTCCTAGCTCGGGGGTGACTCACTGTTGAGAGTGATGAATAGTGTGGTCTAAGGCTGGGAGGTTCATGGATGGTTTGCACATAGTTGGTGATATTCTTACAAAGATAAGTGTCAATTGTGTGATAAATTTACATGTTGCATTGTATTTATGTGTGTATTTTTGTGGGTTTCTCCTATTCTTGTTTATAATGGTCTCTATGTTTATGGGTATTTCCCGTATGTGCTACATGTATGTGTTTACTGTTATTTCAGTATGAATTCATGCATTTACGTAAATTGTTTGTCTGTTACGTTCTGTACATAATGCTTCTGCAAGAGATTTGTTTGTATATAATTTAATTACATCCAGTTAGAAAAATTGTATTTGACATAGCTCAGTTTGGATGTTGAGTATGCTAGAGTATGTTATGCACAGAGAACATATGTGTTCTCTGGCATAGTGTGGCTTGAAATGGTTGGCCGGGGACGTTACAAAACGTTTTCAAATGTTTTGGAGTGGCATGTCCCGGCCTGTGGAAGGTCAGGGACATCACAAATTGGTATCAGAGAATGAAAGAGTTCTCTGGAGTAGCATGTCCCATCCTATGGAAGGCCGAGGACGTCACACTTGCAGCATATTCAACAAGTTCTGCACACCCTACAACAACACAAACTATATGCAAACTTGGAAAAATGATCCTTCGGCATGGACATGGTCCATTACTTAGGATACATCATTGATCAACATGGTGTGCATGTGGATCCAACAAAGATCCTGATCATCTGTGACTTTCCAACCCCAACCACACTCACTGAAATTCAGATCTTTTTAGGCCTCACCAATTTCTATCGTAGGTTCATGCTGGGATTCTCTCATATCGCATGGGCCCTCAACCAAGTAACCAAGGGTGGTGGTAAGGAAAAATTTGTAAGGGGCATGTCCCAATAGAAATTCTTCGATGACTTGAAGAAGAGTTTGTGCTCATCTTCAGTACTTTCATTACCATACCTAAAACATACCTTTGATATCGAGACATATGCTTCAGACTATGTTGTGGGTGTCATTCTCACTCAACACAACCACCCTGTGGCTTATCATAGTGAGAAAATGTCAGATGTTGTCTGTAAGTACCCTACTTACAACAAAGAAATGTACTCCAATGTGAAAGCCTATCGCTAGTGGATACATTACATTCTTGTGAAGGATAAAAACATCCACACCGATCACAAGCCACTACAGTTCATGCAAACCCAAGGAAAATTGTAGAATGATCGCCATCAAAAGTGGTCGACATACTTACAACAGCTCCACCTCAACATCAAGTATAAAACAGGAAGTACCAACCGAGTTGTTGACTACCTCAACTGAACTCTAGTCATAGAACTCACCATGGTGCTATACTCTTGTGACCATGAGACCTCTGAATGGCCCCACCTCTACGAGATAGACCCTGACTTCTCCACCACCTACCAAATGTTGGGTGCCAATTCAATGGTCACTAATTTCCATCTTCAGGATGGGTTGTTGTGTCGTCTGGGCCATCTCTACATTCCATCAAGTGAACACGTGAATTTGATTTGGGAATCTCACTATAGTCGAGTGGCAGGACACTTTAGCATCGAAAAGACAGTGGTAGTGTTGCAGAAACATTTCTACTAGCTGAAACTTAGACAGGATGTCGACAAGTATATCAGGTCCTAAGAAACATTCCCAAACCGACCACTAATAAACATGTCATGTACACCCCTTTTCCTACTCCTAACAGGCCATGGGAATCCATCTCAATGGACTACATGTTGGGCCTTCTATCCACCAAGAGGGAAATTACTATGTTTTTGTGGTTGTTGATCACTTTTCCAATATGGCGATTCTAGCCGCCTGCAAGAAGAACATCACAACAGAAGCCAATGACAAGCTCTTCTTTGAATGAGTATGGGTACATTTTGGGATCCCAAAAACCATTATCTCAGACCGTGACAGTCAATTCCTCAGCTCATTCTAGTCAAGCCTCTAGTCACTGTTGGATACCAAGCTCACCAAATCCACTTCCTTCCACATCCAGACAGATGGCCAAACTGATGTCGTCAACCAGATGGTCGTACATATCCTACGTATGTACAATTCAAAACACCCCCGCACATGGGATGAGAGTCTTCTCTATGTACAACATCACTACAATCGATCCCTACATAGCTCAACTGGCCACAACCCCTTTCAGGTGGGGTTGGGATTCCAACCATTAGGCCCCATGGATATTGAACTACCCCTAGTGACCACCTCGACCAACTCATCCCCTGCTCCACTAGAAGCTGACAAATCCACCTGGTTCATTGAGTGGATTCAACACATCCACCAATAGGTTCAGGATATTCTACAGAAGTCTAATTCCAAGTACAAGCAGCACCATGATCAACATTGGGTGCCACATAAGTTTTAGGTGGGCGATAAAGTTTGGTTGCATTTGCAGAAAGAATGCCTTATAGGGCCCCATCAGAAGCTTCTCCCACTCTGTTATAGGCCATACACCATCACCAAGGTTGTGGGTGACAATTATTTTCAGCTCAACATTTCCCCCTTCCTTGGTCTGCATCCAGTCTTCAATGTGTCTCTCCTTCGACCATATTTCCCACCATTATTGGACACCTCAAAGATAGAAGAGTAGTTGACACCAACTAGCTAAAACTTGACTTCATGTAATAGGCATCCAATGATCATATTGTGGACACATAGATCAAGGGAACTCGATAGCAAAGGATCCAACTTTATTGAGTCGTCAAAGCAGGGCAACTCTTGCACCAAGGGAGGTGGCTCACCCGGGGCCAAATTCAGCAGAAATTTCCTCATCTGATGGGGGAAATCAATGAAATGGAGACCATTTATTCCTAAGGAGGAATAATTGATCCAGGTGGATATCGGTTTCCACCCACCTATTGCACTGGCATGGAAAATAATTTTTCACCTTGGTAGTTTTTCGACAGTTTTTTGGGTTCCAAACTTTGGGGCCATTTTGAGGCCCTAGACGACATTTTTTGGGGATTTGGGGCCCAAGTGACTAATGTAGGAACTTACCTGGGCCATTCATAAATTTTTCTTCTCAGTTAGACCTTTCCAATGGGCTATTTTGCGCCTAAAACGAAGATCGTATGCAAAAGTTACTACCCCGGGAAGTTGATGTACTAACTTACCCAAACAGGGCCCACATGACTTTTGGCGCTTCCTCTCCTAGGGTTAGGTTTTTGGATGTCTAGGGTTTTTGACATTATTGTTTATTGTAAAAGGCCTTTAGAGCCTCATTGTAACCTTCTTCTTTCGAATGAGCACAATTGTCACATCTCTTCTAAGAGATAAGTCGTCACCATTCTAGCAAGCTTGTTTTCCACTACATTTTACAGTTTCAACTTATTTCCTTATTGAATAGAAAACCAGTTTTACTGTATCTTTGTTATTTTGTGTTAAGCATATTTTAATAATCTGTATTCATTTCATTCTACTCATAAAATACGGATCAAGGCTCTAGCACCAAATATTCAATGATGTATTTTTTGGAAGTGTGGGCATTTGGATTAAATATCACTTTTCGAATTACACTCTTGGGTGGGTGCAACATTGCATCAGAAATTGGCTTCTCAATTTGTATACGGTTGGAATATGGAGGAGGAGTAGATTTATAAGGAGTAGACTGTCATAGGTATTTTCACGTGTTGTGACATTAACCATCTTAAACATGTAAACCTCATAGGTGCTTGTGGAAGCATCCCCATGGCGGGAATGACGTGGGTCGTCTCCTTGCGAAGGGACAGGGTTTTGTGCAACCAAGTGTTGTTGTTGGACTAGTTGGAAGGTACCCTTTAGATATATCATGATAGCCACATGATGAGGGCAATCTTTCATGTAGTGGTCTTCTCCACAAATCATAGAAGGATATTTAGGTTCCTTGTCGATTGAGTATCAAAAGACTTAGGATTATCCTGCTCGTTAAATTTTTTTTGGGATTTTCCTTTGTGTTTATTTTTACCTCTTGGTTGCTGAGATGAAGTGGATTAGACCATATTCACCTTATATATTTGAGAAGGATCGGAAGTGGTTGTGGTGTTTGGAAAATAACTAGATTTCAAAATAGGTCTTGATGGATCATTCGACAGACAAGGAGCATTAGGAATCATATTGTAAAGTGTGTCGGACCGGGAGTAAACCAAGTCCAAATACTATGCATGAATTATAGCCTGATCCTCAGTAACTATGTTTCCCATAGAAACACCATGGGCGATGGGAGGCAAGAGTGAATTTATAAATCAATCCGCAAGGATTTGGTATGGAATTGGATCTTTAATAAACTGTCTTCGTCATCTCCACTCATGAATATGATAAGAGATGTGGGTAGAAGAGGATTGTCAGAGAGATGTCAAAAGTTCTGTACCAATATCGTACCATATAGACAACTGGAAAGACATCAGGAAATCCATGGAAAGAGAGTTAAAGTTGACAAAATATTTACATAGCAGTTCAATGCACCATTTTTTTGCCACACCTATAAGTGTTCTCTGGAAAAGTCTAAGATGAATGGAATCATCCATCAAAGAGACGGAAGAACACCATAAGTGGAAATTCATAACATGATTGTTAGGATCTTCCTTAGGTTTTCCATCAAATTTCAGAATGTCAGGCGATAATTTGGAGATCCCTTTTTAGTGGATTTTATGAGTGATATTCTCCGTGGTGGTTAAGCCTCCAAATCTTATATAATGAAGGCTTTCCATGGAGAATAGGAGGAAGCTTTTGGATATAAAACTTATGATCTCGGGAGAATCGTGCAAGGGTTGGACAAGGAGGACTTGGGGAAGTTGTTGCAACACCATCCATGATTTTAATTATCTCTTTAAAGTTATCATCAATGTTACTTGTCATATTCCCTTCAAGATTGTGTATTGTTGCATATGATTGTCGATCTTGATATATGAATTTGATTAGTCTAATATTATAGAGTAGAGTAGTATTTCTTTATATTTTTGTTGTCTATTGCATTGCAAGTATCGATTGGTGATGAAGAGTTTGGAGATAAACCTCAGATTGGAGGTAGTGAGGATGAACCACAGAATAAGGTACATGACACTTTCTTCCTTCTCTTTCTCTTTTCGATTAGGTAATTGAATTCAAAGGTATGTTAGTGTCCATTTCTATGTTTCTATATTGGTAGTAGGGGTCTAGAATCCAAGGGAGAATTCACCTTTCCACGGGGGAATTATTCCCTAACATAAATTGACGACTCCATTGAGGAAGGAAATTGAATTGTCTTTCCTTGGATCATCTCTACCTTTTTCCCACCTTTAGATAATTTTTATTATTTTTTTCTGATCTATTTGTCTTTCTCTCCTTCTCATTGAAAATTTCACAAAATTATGGGAGTTCTGGGTCAAATTTTATGATTTTTAAGTCTCTATTTTGAGTTTCTAGGAAGGGTAGTTCTCCCCTGTAGTTTATATTAGAGTGATATAGTGATCTATTCCCTTGGAAACATGAGCTCTAGTATCCTTTTCTAGTGATTTCTACCCTTTTATGCTATATTTTTCTCAGTATAATCTTCCATAGCTTTTGTCTCAGATAACTTTAAACATCCTTGACTTTTTTTTCTAAGAGTTAGTCATCTAACATTCATTTTTGTTTATCCCTTTAGTTTGAAAATATTCTCTTAGTTGTGGTCCCCTCGGGTTAACAAGATCCCTTGGTTCTTTTTTCCTTTTGAGTTTATATGATCTTCATCTCTAAAGATTTCATATTTCTTGACTGCTTAGGACTGTTCATCGACTAAGGTTTGCAAAGGCTGCTTGTTTTTTAGCCTTCTTGTCTTCATTTGAAACATCTTGCTTTTTGGATGATTAGGAATCTTATGAAAACCTAACTTGATTTCCATTTTGTTGCTACTCATTTTTTGAGGATTTTCATGAGTGTTTGTCTTCTTTCTCTTTTTGCATCAATGAGTTATTGATTGAAAAAGTTATCTCCTACTTGTTTTCTTTCAATTCTCATAACTTTGAGTGCACTTTGTTTGGTTTCTTTTTTCTTCATAGTTCTTTGCATCAAAATTAGATCTCTTTTCATCTGAAAGTTAAAGAAGAGAAAAGTTTATGTATCTCCTTGCATAGTTAATCAAACGAAGAAATTATAAGTTCATTAGGAAGTTTGCTTTGGTTTATGTTTGGAAAAAGAGTTAGTTTTTCATGTGCATTTCAGTTTTCAGAAACATTTGCTTGTTATTTTGGAATCACATTGATCCCAAAAATTGAAAGATTCATTGTTTTGAGTGATTTCTTGTGTTAAGAAGAATAGAACTCTTATCCTTCCCATACGTATAATTCATTGAAAGAAATAACTGCATATCATTATTTTTCATTCTATTTGTAGTCAAGTCTCTTACACATCATCAGTTTCATCTCTATGAACCCTTTGAGTTAAAGGTCATTAAAATAAACCACACACTAATAAAATCAACTTGAAATTTTTTTGTTTTTATCACACCAACAATAGCTTAGGATTATGGTCTTTGGACTAGGTGAAGTGAGTAAATTGTCAAAGACTACTAAAGATACTGTAGAACACTAAAGAGCGTTTAAGTCCAAATTTCATATAAGCATAGTCGGGAACCCCCTCTCACATAGGGGTTAAACATGAGGTCACGTGTGGGAGAGCAGTGGAGATTACCCCTCCAAATATTAACCAATTGTAGTGGAAAGATCATATATTGGGGGTTATTATTAAGAAACCACTGGTTTCATTTCGTATCGGTGCTTTGTGAACTCTGAATTCGTTTAGGGTCCTCAGGAGTCCTCATGGTCCACTTGTACTCAGTTCTCTTGAAGCGCTTCAGACTTTGATATCCTTCCCATACGTTTGGTCCTGACTGTCGACTATACCCCCTCAGAGGATGACTGCAAGTTGGTAACATTAGTGGCCTTTCCTAAGTATCTACATAAGTGACTATGGGGGGATTCCCACTGTACCTGGGGCAAACATTGTATCACACTCTCAACACCCTTAGAGGGTGATCCCACAAAATAAAGGGTTTCTTTCATTGAGAAGGGATTTTATGTGAAGGTCAAGGTAAATGCTTCTCACTTATTCATTGGTGGATTGATATCCATCTTCAAAAGATCCTTAAATCTGTTGTTGTTTGGTTGATTTCTTTTAGTTTTCATAGGAGTGTGTGTATTTGCTTTGCATAGTCGGCCTTATGATCATATTTTTCACAGTATGCAAGGTATGGAACCTCACACTCATGAACCACAACATAATATTTCTTACAAATTAGTGATTGCAGATCACACTTATGAAACTGGGAGCGTCTCTCCTAGAAGTGGCCATCACGTTGAAGAATTGGTCCCAACCTTCATAGAAAGCTTGGAATATTTTGTGAATCCTCTGTTTACTGATCCACTTGGTCAACCACTCTTTGATCCACCATCCACGAGATATGTTGATTCCTTTTATTCTTCCTATTTACTGCTCGGTTCCAACACTATGCCATCTTTTAGCATGAACCCCTCGATTTTTGGTTTTCATGAAGGACTTGGGAATTCAATTTTTTCCAAAACTCTCATAGTTAATAATTTTGGTTCTTATTATTTACCAAAAACATCAGTGACCCAGGTAATCCCAACTCAACCACTTGCGCATTCATCTCCTCTTGCACATGAGTCAGGTAATATTCCTGCTTCATTGTTTCCACACATGCACATGCCAAGTGCCTTACTTGGTCGTCCCATAGGTCACATGGCTAGCAGTCAATTCGTTCACACAACCATGGTTACACAAGATACTCAACCTCCATCTCACACATCACAAATTAGTACTCCCTACATTGGAGGACAATCTTCAATGGGAGGCCAACCTTCAACTGGAGGGAAACCTTCAGTTGTAGGACAACTTTTGGGGGGAAACCTACATGATTGTAGCATCAACCAACATGGGGGAAAACCAATCCTGCAAGTCCTTTTATCCCTAATACCACTGGTATGTATCCTATATGTCTATAATACCCCAAGGACGATCCTCAATTGTAATTATGAATGTAACATGTTTTGTAGGCTGGTGAGCCAAGTAATTACAAGATGGTAGGCTTATGTGTTGATTAGGCCAAGAGACTAGATGTTAAAGTCCAAGAGCATGTTTTGTATCTGTAAATATTCATATTATTAATATAACAACATTGTTGCATGTATACCAACCATGAAGAAAGAGTATGGGGGACTGAACTCCACTAGGTTGGGCAAGGGAGGAGGCTAAGAGATTGAGGAAAAATGGATAAGCTTAAGAGCCTAATAGAAAAATATAATTATTATTCTAAAACATGTAAAGAGGATATGAATTTATCCTAAGTTTCTTTAGGGAGAGGAACGAGTCCCAAGTGGGAGGAATGCACTCCTGGAGAGCCAATTGTCATCCAAGATGCATGTAGATTTATGGGGGGATTCTCATGACCTTGAGGGTTATGACCATACTGGCCATTTGTTACCTTGACTTACTAATGCACGGAGCAAGCACATAGTGATCCAATCCTCCATTGTTGAATTCCAAGACACTAGAACCCCTGCAACAAACCTGAGTTGATACCCTCATTGCACCTGTACCCTGGGGATTTCCTGTGTTTTTCATGTCTGTACCATTTCCCATATCCAGTTTATATTGCTTCCATCACCATGTCATGTGTTGAGGAGCGAGAGTGAAGAAGCAGGTTGTCAGGCCCATGGATAGAAGAAGCAGTTTGTCAGGCCTGTGTGAAACTCTCTCCAGGTAAGAGAGTGTGTTGAGGAAGTGGGTTCTCCTGGAAGGAGTCTAGTAGTAGCTACAAAGCTCGGATAATTATTGATATGACATTTTATTGAAGCCCCAAAAAGGGAGGTATAGTAGCTAATGGACTATGTGATAGTGAAGGTGTACACTCCTGGGGTGGGACATGCATGTGGGGAATGAGATTCTGTGAGTTGTGGGTGTAAGTGGCTCCTTGGAGGAAATCCTTCCTGTTGTACTGTGAAACTTCCTATTGTCCCTTCCTAGCCTAGGAATCCCTTGCCCAATGGAGTTTAGTCACAGCTCGTGGGTGACCCACTGCTGAGAATGATGAGCAGCATGATCTAAGGTTGGGAGGTTTGTGGAAGGTCTGCACGCAGTTGGTGTACTTCAATTAAGAGATAAGTATATTTTTGGTACTTAATGGTTAAATGATGTATTTTAGTGCATTCCTATGATTCTTTTACTGTTATCATGTGTTTCGCTGCATGTATGTTTTCATGTTATCTATATTTATTATTGTTGAGTTTATATGTGAATATTTCTGCAAAATATGTTTACTCAATGACGATGCCTGACCTATTGGTGACTGGGAACATTAAAAATTGGTATCAGAGTGTTATCTGGAGTATCATGGCCCATATTGGGTGGTTGGGGATGTTATAGAATGGTATCAGGGCATTATCTAGAGCCATGGGATGTTAGGGAATGGTATCAGGGCTTGGGTGGTTGGGGATGTTACAGAATGGTATCAGAGCCATGGTTTCAACATTGAGCCTGGATGGGCCATGTTAGTGGAAGTTGAAGAGAAAATTTCGAAAAATAATTGTTATTGAAATGGAAGAAATTAAAGTTCAGAGCCATGGTTTCAACACTGAGCCTAGATGTGCCAGATAAGTGGTTAATGAAGCAAACATTTAGAGTGAATTTTTGTCGAGAGGGATAAAATTCGAAGTTCAGAGCATTCCTGAGTGTTAGGAAATCACCATGTGAACACTTGGAATGTTTTTAGAAGCTCAAGAAGTATAGTGGTTCAATAAAACCTATAGAGGAATAATACCACCACAACTGTGGTATTGGGACACAAAGTTTATAATTTGAACCATAGGATCTGTTCGGGAGAAGGAAAATCCTTCACAATCGTCATATATGGAAAAATGAGCATGGTGGTTAAGCACTGAATCCCTTTAGGGATTCCTTGGTCCAACTGTTTGAAGTTACTTGTCATAAAATGGAGCAAAAGCGTCAAAGCTCTGAAGTCCCGAAGGGGATCTATGCCATAGATCCAAGGAAAAGTGCTTGACCATTATGTTGTCACTTTAACAATTTCTAAGAGAAGTCCAGTTTCTATGACTTAGCGATGCACTAAACTAATGTGGAAGCATGATAAACTAGAGGATAGGGCCAAATAGAGTGGGGGGAGGCTAAATATAGTAGCAATTTGGAGTTGATGGGACCTAGTAGGTTACAGATCCCGGGAGCCACAAATCAACGGTCATGGATAGTTTCGGGCGGAGAACTTGCATGGAGGATAATTACCGAAAGAGGGGTAGAAAGAAAACCATGGTTTTGTCTTGAAAGCATTTGGCGCCACTGGGTGCATTTCGAAGAAGTAAGTGGTTTTCTCCAAAATGTTTCCCCTCACCCCCGAAATCGGAAAGTATATAAAGTGGTGCACTAATCCTTATTTTATCATTTTTAAAATCACTGGAACGTTGGAAGTTTGTGTGAATGCTCCATTTGAAATGAAGTTCAAAAGCGCACCAAACTCATGCATTTTCTGCTCATTGACATTTATTTTTCATCGTCGCCATTGACCCTATCATTATGTCAGTAGCAGAACAAGATCTCACATCAAACAAAGAAGCCCTAATTGACATAGATTCATATGTTTTCTAAACTAAATTAACGATCTCTTCCATCTCCATATCCAGAGCTAATATGTTAGACAATGTAAGGAAACATATACCATTTCTCGAAGTAGTCCAGGCCTCCATAGTCCCTTATGTCATCGAGGTCACATTCCCTTCCCATAATTCATAGGTTGGTGCATAGAACAATACTCACAGGAAGAGAAAATCATCTTAAATAAACTAGGGTCAAATGTCCTATGTAGAGTAGATAGCCCGTCAATTCGATACACCCTCATCATACCAAAGTCCCCCTCTACAGTGTCTAAATTGTTCAAAGAATAAAAGCTAATTACATTTTACAAGTAATGTCCCCCCGAATTCAAAAGCCTATTTTTGCAAATGATTGTCAAACCATAGCATTTTTTTGAGAGTCTATCCCTGCCAATAAGTGTAAATATCATGGTTATGGAAGTCCAATGGGTCTGTTCCATACCCAGTCAGATTTTAGGTTTGGATATTGACAAGTATGTGATAGAGGTCATGTTAGGTTTTATGTTATCATTTTTTCAGTCAGTGTCCATTCAGTCAGTTTTCATCCGCTTTGATAGATTCATAGTTGATAATATACATAAGAAACTAGCAAATTTCTAGTCATTAAGACATTTAAGATATTACACATATCTTCTAAAGAAATTCCTGGAGACCAACAAGAGAGAGTTCCCTAAAGCAACATCCATATCAACATAATGAAAAAGAATCACAATGATCATATTTATCAACAAGTTCATGTCCAGGGTTTACAACCTGATCTTCAACACCATCCTACCAAGAGTCTTAGATGATAGGAAAAGTTATTTGCAGCCAAATCCAAAAAACAAAGTGGCGGACTGGGTGTTATTCATGCATTCTACAGTGATCTGGGTATATGGTTGTCAAGAAGCCCCCTATCTTTTGCCTATTTTTCTGACACACAGAGTTTTTTCCTTGGAATTTATTAGGAAAAGAATCATCTCAGAGACAAAAAATTTCCTGAAACTGCACAAGGCATCCAACCTAAAATTCCCTTTCATCATTGGACCCTTCATTGTAAAAACTAGATCATGCTTATCTTAGATCTAGACCAATATCAAGGATTTTGGGTTTGCACAACTACAGGGAAGAAGATGTGATCCACATCAGATCATATCCAAGAGAATATTTATGAACAAACAACCCCTTATGAACATGAGTATGTTGAAGGTTTTGGAAAATTGGAAAATTTAGAAACCTGTGTTGATATGGAAGCCATATTGCAGCCCGCTCAAACACAACAAGTGGGGCCAACCCTATAGTAGACTCAGAGAAAACAGACTCCTCATAAGATGATACTCAAAGTTCCCAAAGTAAGTGTCTACACCAAGAGAAGCAGTTCATAGGCCCTAGGCATTAGCAGTCAATAGGTTGTCCCTAAAAAGATGAATATCACACAATCCTCACAGATAGTGGATCTAGAGGATGAGGAGCCTAAAGAACAAGTAAATATGGATATGGTGGAAAGTGGCACCAACAATATAGAAGTTTGTAAAGGAAGCAATCTCCAAAGTGAAGGCAACTCAAGAAATTTTAATAGTAAAAAGCACATCTTTGATAAGGCACTTGGAGTATCCTATCAATCTAAAGAAGATTTGGAAAATAAATATGTTGAGAAAGGGAACTTGGATATGAATGAAATGAGGGATTTAATCCCTGAAGTATAAAATATATCTCAACATAATTCCGCTCTGTTCACACTGAGAGATATAGAAAAGAAGACCTCATAGCAGTTGTAGATGAAGATAAAGTCTGTGAGATCAAGATGCAATATGAGAACATCAGTGCTCTTGACAAAGTGAAATTCCACAGGAATACCAGTGACATGTTGTATTCAGATTATCTAGGTCTAAGCCTAAAGAATTCAAGGCTGACAACTTATGCACTTAAATTGGAAGGGTAGTTGAGGAAAGAGAATGCATCTAACAAAGCTTGGAAAACTCAGGTCAAGAGGCTAGAGTCTGAAGTCCCTTAGGGAGTGAAATCCTCCTCAGAAGAAAAAGATAAGTTGATTCAAAGATTGAATAAAAAAATGAAGATGTCTACCACAAAGCATCCACAAACAACATAATTGGTTGCTCTAAAACAAGAGAAGGAGGCATTTTGACAAGAAGCATTGAATTACAAGGCAAAGGTATTGCATTTGGAGCAAGAAAAAGTGAACTGGTCACAAGGGAAAACAAAAGTACCAAACATGCCTATTGTTGTACCTTCTACTACAAAAGATGAGCCAAGCACTGGAGGACTAGTCCAGGCTATGTATCAGGTTAGCCTGAAGGTGGGAGAGATTAAAGGTCTAAAGGAAGATATAGAGAAGTTTCAACAAGAAATGAAAACAAAGGATGAAAGGCTGGATCAGTTTCAGAAAGAAAATCAAGCTTTGCAGGAAAAAGTAAACAAGTTGAAGACAAGGTTGAGAGGCAAAGGATTGTTGCAGGGGAAAAACACATCATATGAGATTATATTGTTGTTGAAGCTACCAAGTTCAGAGTGTACTTGAACTTCATCAATGAAAAATATAGCATGGCCATCACAGCCAAAAGAAGGTGCACTATTGTAAATGAGACACTAGCGAAGAAAACCTCAGAGTGGGCCCAAAATGCTATAAACCTGCTGAGTTCCATCCCCACTACAGAACTTCAAACCATTGGGGTTAAATACAGGACCACATTGGTCATCTGGGATAGGAGTCCTTACCAGGCATAACCTGCTAAAATCAATCCAAACCAAGGCCATACAGATGGAGCAGAGTATACAGGAATTCAAGGATCCGCTTGAAGAGTTGTTCATCAAAGGCCTCCCACCATTTTGGGATGGCAAAGGGAAATTGTATGATCGGGAGGAATACAAATCTAACCTCCCCCAATCTAGAATGGATCACTCCAAGTTCGAAATCCTTGGGGAAAACTTGAAAGGATCCAACCTGATAGAATGTTTGACCATAGATTTTGAGATCTTGAATCAGTTCAAGACAATGAATATTGGGCTTCTAGCCATGACTTGTGCCTCTTCCATTGACCTAGAGATCCTAATCAAGGAAATGATGGACTATAATATCCATTCTGACTTGCAGTGGAAGGAGATATTGCGACTGGGCAAGACAAAATGCAGTTTCCTAGGAACCATCAAATAGCCCCCAAGTGTCACCAAATTGGGAGTTTCGACAGAGGACCAAAGAAGGACAGATGGAAAAGATAGAAGTTGAGTAGTCAGATAAATCATCCATTATTTTATGAAATGTTTTTCGATTAATCATTTTAAATCGATTCACATACCGAGACTATCAGTTGAAATTATTATAATCAATTTTAGAAGCTGAAACGATCCAGTTTAGCTATTGTAAACGTTTTCTAATTGAAGGAACCTGAATTGTATAAATATCATAAGTTCCAAATGTATTAATGTTGGCATAAGTGGAAGGGCACCTCCTTAGTTGTTTAGAACTCTATTGTAATTTTCTAAAGCTGAATTGAATACATATGCAAAAGATTTTGAAGTCTCTATGAAAAGATTAAAATGGTGGTGATATGAGTTTTGTCTTCTCTCATTGTATGTATTTCCTCTATTCTTTGATTCCATTTACACTGTCTTTTGTTTAAATTGGATAGTTTAAAGGGCCATAATTCAACTCTGATGATATTGGGTTCAACAATTTAAACTATGTGAAATGCTTCATAACTAATTCAGAATTTATTTCATTAATGTTCTTATGTAGTTACTTTTTTTCTTTTTTTCTTACGCCCTACAAACTACAATTTATAACTCAGATTCATCGCCTCATTTAGCCTTTATCCTATGGATATTAATACTGTCTAGTTAGTGTGTTCATTCATTTTCATAATTTCGACTCCATAGCCCTAAGTGTCCCTCCCCTTCCTTGCCAGCGAATTTATAAAAAAACCCCAAAAACAAACTAAACCAAGCCATTGATTTTCAAAGAAACACCAAGTGACACGAGAGAGACCTCTCTGAGTTGATAAGGCTAGTACCCAGCTCTAAATTTGGTTGAAACAGTTAAATCTATCATTTGTTTATTAGCCGAACAAATTTACAGAGTGCTAACATTCTGGCACTGCTACCAGGGATCGAAAGTGAAATATTCCCTAGGAAAAGAATGAATTAAAGCTTCAGATTTGATTTTTGAGGGTGACAGTGAATCAAAAACATTTTTGGCTGAGACTATTTTTACCCTAGTGTTGTTGGGAAAAATACCCTACAGACTAGCAAACTAGGGTCAGACTTGCATGCAGATTTTGACCGTAAAGAAATTACCTTTTAACCTACAACCCAAAACTTAAACCCCTCTTTCACAATACATACATGGAAAGGATCTACTAACCTTGTTACTGATGTTTGGTGTAGATCCTCTGTTGCTCTCTTGACCGCTTGCTTGCGCTGCTCCTTCCAAAGATAACCTATAATCAAGACAAACAACTACGCATGCATGCTACTTCTCTACTTGAGGGTTAGAAATTAAGCATAAATTAAATAAACCATAGATAACTCATGCATTGGGACGGGAAAAGTATTCTTTTATTATTTGAAAAATGAATCAACTTACAATCAAAGTCGAGACCGGCCACCGTTCCTTGATCCTGATCCTGGTCTCCTCCTCTTCTGTCCTCCAACTACTTTGTGTTAATTCTCCTTTGGCTTGAGGAAAGGCTAAAGGGTTGGGACAATGGATTCGGCAAATGGGCAGAGTTTCTTCGCTATAATTTTTCCTCCTCCAAATGGTACCCATACCCCTTCTTTTATAGGCTAGAAGGAGCTAGGGTTTTGGACGAATTCTCGGAAATGCATGGCCAGGAGTTTCAGTTAACTAACCCATTTCTTTTTGTTCCGTCGACAAATTTCCTATTTTTGTGTTTTGTTAGGTACACACGGGCTGTAGTGGGCTTGCCAGCGTGCACACGCATGCAGTAATGGGTTAGGGTGCATGGGCCTTGACCCAAGAGGATTTTCAAGAGTTTGTTCAACATAGTTTTGGAAAGGAAGGGATATGAGTTGGCCTGATGCCAGGTAAGCATGTGTGGTGCAATTTAGGGTTATAACATATGCCCCCTAATGTGTGAGGTCAGAAGAGCATCTGATGGCCGAAATACATTACCAATCTTTACTGATGTGCTGAATGAGTGAGCCCAGGATCAGGAACCAGGAAGTGTCATCTGCAAAATAACAAATGTCTCACCGAGGTGGGCATACCCATGCTTGGGATAAAATAGAACCATGGCTAGCAATCAAATACACTGTAGATCCATGTCAAATAACTATAAAGAGTAGTTGTGAACAATACACAACGGAGCTACATCTCGAAATCAGAATGATATACATATAGAGTATCCATCTTCCAGAAGCTAATTTGGCCTGATGGCTGTACTTCAGAGCTCGAGCAACAACTTCAAAATATTCTAAAACTCGAGTAGGAGTGTAATATGAGTGTACGACTGCACTACCCAGAGGTCTTCGACGACTCGTCGATTATGGACTTGATAATCTTGATGATTAGACTGAAGGCTTCAGTGATTTCGAACAAGGACTTGATTCGACGTTCAGGATGTCCGGGTATGCGGAAAAGAGACATATTGTAGAGGGGCCAATTTAGGCTTAGTGACAAACTTCCCTTGGACAATAGCACGACAAATGGTAAGACTCATGCAACATATATATTAATCATAAGTCTACGAAGCAGGAGGCAATGCAAAATCTCCATATGTTTGGAAGAATAACCAAACGGTGGAGGACACAGCTCTATATAGCGAGAAAAGATTCCTAAGGTCGTACCACATCCCATAGTCTGATGGTCAAACAAACATATGTGATTTATCCAAGGGCGACTCATTATGCTGCTAATAAAGAAAATACTTTTCCCATCCTCTTTTTGGGTTATATTTGGTTTTTTTGTTCTTTTTGATAATTTTTGAAAAAGAATAAAGGAATATTACGTTACAATGGAGGAATGAGTACTTCACACATACAAGCTCAAGGCACAAGGACAAGACTGATGTTTTGGTAAGATGATACTCGGGAAAAATCCTCTGGTGGCCAAAGGTGTTAAGACGCAGAAGCAAACTGTCACAAGGCTGATGGATAAGGTATGCAAATGCAGTTGATAGAACACACAATGGTAACGTCCTTCGATGTAAGTTTAACGAGCCCAGAGAAGGTAAGCTTAGTGGTTTTTCATATTTAGAGAGTCTGAAAAAGCATAAAAGGAGACTCCAATGGGGTACCATTTTCGACAATAGTCTAGTTGGTTCGAAAAAGGGATAAACTAGCACCGATTAGATGTCAATTCAGAACCATTTTAACGAGTGTGACAAGGACAAGATCACTCGGCTATTTTTTCACTTTTAAGGAGTCTGAAAAAATCTTAACTATGGACTCCGTAAAAAATATTCTTCTGGACGAATTTAACGAGTGTGAAAGAATAAGGTCACTCGACGATCTTTTCAATTTTAGGGAGTCTGAAAAGAGCTTAACTATGGACTCCGTGGGGGTTTCTTTTTCATAAATTTAGTCCCACAGGCCCGAAAAAGGAATAAAATTATACCTGAGAGTACTCTTCTAAAGAATGGGAATTCAATAGAGTATACCTTTGTTCATACAGTTGATCGTCTGGACCAAAAAAGGGGTAAACTACCGTCGGACAGACTTGACTTCAAATTTTAGTTTAACGAGCATGAAAGGCCACAAGATAGCTCGGCAATCTTTTCATGTTTAGAGGGTCTGAAAAGGGCTTAAAAGGAGACCTGTTTAAGGAACGTTCTTCTGGACCAATTTAACGAGTGTGAAGAAACAAGGTCACTCGACAATCTTTTCATCTTTAAGGAGTCTGAAAAGGGCTTAAAGAAGACTCCACAATGGTTACTTTTATCAGTTAATATAGACGAGATCGAAAAGAATAAATGCAGTCTTACCAGATGTTGCTTTCAGATCTCAAAGTGAGATTGAAAAACAACAAAGTTAGCTAATGATAGATTCTTTGTGGGTCGATGCCTGGCATCTCCTCGGGGGAGCTATATGCTCCGACAAAAACATTGTCTATGATGCCAGGGGTTCTGGAGATATTGATAGGTATCATTTTAGCAATGGTTTCCATATTACCCTCAACATAGATCTTGTGTATAGCTAAGGGATTAGTATGACAAGAGCTATCTCCAGTCATAGTCACGGTGAATTCTCCTGCTTTGATTCGGATTAACTTTGGGAGGAAATATGATCTGTGATGAAGATCTTCCCAAGGTTTGTCCAAACTAGTCATTACTTCGATTACTGCTTCGTCAGAAGGCAAGACCAAGTCTAACGAATCGTCGTTAGCAAGAGAACCCTGAACCCAAATAGGCTCTAGAAGTGGATCTAACTCTTTTGCGGGAGTCGAATCCGGGTTAGATGAAGCTTGCTGGACTAAAGTGTACACTACTTCAATGGCCGAAAAGGGCATGGACATGCCTGAGTGCCCTGTCTCATCCATCGTGGCTGATGGGGAAGGAAGAATCCAAGGATCCTCGAAGTAAGTCGTGCGGAATGACGAAACTTGAAAAATCTCAGCCTTATGGTGATTAGATATAAATTTGATATCGTCATGAGGAGGTGGGTAATCAAAGGTACCCATCAAGGAAGGGCACAAACCAACTCCTACATTAACGACACCTAGTTGAGGATTATCAATCATCGGGACCATGGATGCCCCCAAAGCTGGGTCAGGTTTGGAGAAAGATATTTGATCAATGGTCACTATCCGACCCTCATGTGGAAACAACAAGACTTGAAAAACTGTAGCAACCACAGCTTGCATAGCATAAGTCCAACTCCGTCCTAACAAGAGATTATAGTCGAGGGGAGCATCGACTACCTCTACTTCAACACACACAGTTTTCCCTCGTAACTGCGCAGGGAATGAAGGAATGATGCCATGTGGTCGGAATGAAAAATCATCGAAAGCAGTGATGAGAGAAGGTGATGGAGACAAAACGGGCTGGCCAATGGCCTTCCAACATGCTAACGACATAACGCATGTCGAGGCGCACTCGTCAACCACTGTGCGGAAGATATTCCGATTAAAAGTTTTCGTGGGATGAGCCACTACGATCTGAAATGCGACGTGGTAAGGCAGATGAGGTTTTAATTCATTTGTATATAACATGATGGTACCCAGATTACAAGTCTCAGTAGAGCCCAAAGCGGTTAACAAGGCTTTCCTCTGAGCAGGGCAGCTTTGGAGGACCTCCAAAGTAGACATCGCACAAGGGTTTGTGATAAATCTTCCACCACAGAGTAATTCTGGGTGGCCCTTGTGTTTGGGTTGTGAGAATCTTTTTAAATGCACCCTTTGGAATGTGTGTCATTGTTTCTCCCAACGTATTCTCAATATGTAGAGGAAGAGATGGGAGTTCGGCTTATTTTCCCTTCTCAAAGGTGCTTGGTTTACTATAGTCGTGCGCTCTAGTCATTATGAAAGAATCACCCCTAACCATATATACGTTCTTGGATGAGAAATTGTTTGGAGGAGGGAAGGTTACTTGGCTGCCCCCTTCGACACTTGTAGAGGATTGAGTTAAATTTTTCCCATGTTGAAAGGGATTAGTCAACACTGCTTGTTGTTACTGTGTGACAAACTTCTGGGCCTCTGCAAGTTGAGGACAAATATGGGTCGGGTGGTCTTCCGCACACAAGTTGCATGGATACCTCGCCTTCCATTTTTCTGTACTGTCCCCGCCAGCATTATCAATAGGTTTTTTATCCCCCTTACCCTTCTTGCATTGTTTTTTCTTCCCTTCAGGCTGTTGGGTGGCCATTGGGTTAGTCGACTGCACAGAGTGTACTTCCAACGTTTGGGTAGGAGGAGCAGCCAAAGCAGTAGTATGGTTGGCCGCTGAGTGTTGTATAGATAACTATTGCAATTTCTTTGTCAATTGCTTAGTGGGCTTGGTTTGTGCTGAACCAAAAATACCATCGACATTTGGTCCAGCTCTCTGTCTAGTTTTATCCAGTATTGATCATGGTGCATCCGACAGGATGTTGTATAATAAACCAGACTGAGAATAGATGAGATCAAACTGTTGAGCCCTCATGATGACATCTTCTTTGGAGAAAAATCCTGAAGTCGCGATGTCTTTGGATAATTGTGGGACTAAAGACTTAAGGAACCACTCAAGCAGGAATTTTGGTGGGATTGGTACTTTGATTAGACTCTTTCGGCGTCTCCACTCTCGGATATGATCAGAGATATGGTCCACTGTTGTCTATTCGAAATTGGCAAGCAATTCTGTGCCAATGTCGTATCTCACAAGTAATTGGAAATGGTTAAGGAAGGCCATCGCCAGTTTGCCAAAAGAAGAGTATCTTAAGTGGTTGAGCTCGATGTAAAATTTCACGGCACTCTCGATAAGAGTACGTTGAAACAATCGCAACTATACGAAGTCATCTTTCAATGAGTTAGATGAACACCAAAGGTGGAAGGTAGTCACGTGATCACCTTGATATTCATTAGGTTTTGCCTCAAACTTTGGAATGTCCGAAGGAAACTTCGTTGGCATAGGAGGCCAACGTGGATCGTGAAAAATAGGATCATTTAACAACCTTGTCAAATCTGGCAAGTGTAACGTTGCCAGGAATGGTAGTTCGGGTTGCTACTGATAGCCTGGGAAAAAGGGTCCTGGTGTTTGACTAGCACCAGGTTGCCAGGAAAAGTTTGGCTGTTGTCCCAGATTCTAGTAGAAACCATGGCCCTGACCAGCGTAAGGATTTTGCATCTGTGGAGACATCATTGGCTGATTTCCCATAAAGGACATAGGATGTTGGGCATTCATCGTGTTTGACAGACTTTGGGAAGGATTACCCCATGCCACTCCTGATGGGAGAGGCATAGTAGTCTGTCCAGGGTTCGATTGACTGTGGAAAGAATTACCCCAGAATGACATTCCAGAGGAGGGAACTGATCCTTTTCCTGAGTTCCAAGAACCTGCTATATGTGCCCCTAGTGCACGAATAGTACCCTGCACCAGAGTACACTGTCCAAAAATGGGAGTGCCCCCAGACGAGAAAGTGGTGGATGTGAAAGTGTTGTTACCAAACATCCCATTCCAAACAAACGGTGACGAACCTACCGGCATAGTGTGCGCAGGTGTTCCTTGACTCCTGGCTCCAAATGAACTAGTGTGTGCAGGCTGCCCGGTGGACTGTTGATGCAGACCACCAAGAAAAGGGGATGAAGGAGAGATATGACCTCCAGTGTAAGGAAATGCGTTAAAAGGGACAGGAATGCCCCCAAGTTGACCTTGCAGAGGAGCATTAGAGCTCCCTACCCCCAGACCCAAAGTCTGTAAAGTGGAGTAAGTGAGTGCAGTACTTGTACCAAAACTAGGCATACCGTATGAAAATGGAGGGCCTGTTGCACTAGGTGTGAAGGGAGTTGTGGCTGTCGTGATGGATGGGATCGGTCCACTGTGCGACGTATTTTCGGTTGAGACCATGGTGGCTTGGACCAACGACGACAACTTAGGAGATGCTTCTCATGTGGTAGCAACGATGGTGGGAATGGAAGAATTCCCAGAGGAAGTAACAATGTTTGTTTCCATAGTTGTGTAAGGCACTAGTAGGTGTTCGTAAAATTGGATTGGTACAATAACCGATGGCCAGGTATCATTGGTTGGGGTTTCAACCGAGCTAACATTGGCAGTTGATTCCTTCGGGATTTGTTCAGGCACAATGGTTTGTAACCCGATTGCTTCGAAAGACCCTTGTTGGTCTAGCTTCCGCCTTAGTGGTGGCGGGGGTGGCTCCAGTAAAAACGGCGGCAAGCCCAGAAGCCTTTGTGACCGGTGGAGCTCGGGATCCTCCACTGTGTGAGAATATCCAAGACACGCAAAGGTATTCTACATGTTCAAACAGTAACACACACTAAAAAAGAAGCCCCTAAGAGATAAGACAAGAAAACTCTAAACTAGTTGGAAGAACAGTTACAACAACCAACACTAGAGAAACTTACCGGTGCAAGTGCAACTCAAACACGGAAGAAACCTCCAGGAATACTCTACAAAGCATGGCCATATGTCTGTCCTAGGTACCACAGTATACCCCTGCAGTCACCTATGTATGTCCCTAAAAAAGATTGGCAACTAGTTTGCCAGCACGCGAACAGTCACCTGGCGGGTACAGTCGAAAGTCGAGTAGACCACAATGAGGAGGGTATCAAGCCTGAAACCCATCAAGGGTATTGAGAGAAAATGGTCTTTAAGAAAACTGAGGACCTCGAACGGTTTTGAGACCCATGAAGTGTTGTGGCAAATGCAAACGATAGAATCCCAAAACAAGCCCTCGATATGTGTTCTCCACTACGCTTGGTCCAACTTTGGAGGGGTTATCTCCGCTACCTTTCTGCACATGACCTCATGTTTATCCCCTGTGTTAGAGGGGGGTCTCAGACAACTTCCACGAAACTGGACTTCTACACTCCCTATCATAGGCTCTAATGTTTGGTTTTGAATGGCCTTGGAGAGTTTCCTCTCCAACCTAATCCAAGGCCCTAGTCCTGAACTAGTTTGTGAACCCTACAAACAAAAAGTCTAATAGATTTTAAATTAGTGTTTCTTTTATGGTCTTTCTTATGTCACAAGGTATGAAGGTGAAACTGATGATGTGTAAAGACTAAATAAAAAATGAATGAAAAAAGATGGAAACAAAATACTTTTACTAAATGCAAAAATCAACAACTTTTCACAAAGAAAGATTTCTTTTTCTTTTCAATTTTTCTAAGATTTCATTCAACAAACATAAAGGAATTTCGCTCGACTACGAGCTAATTATGCTCTAAATGCACTGCAAAAACTTATGAACAAAAAGACTTCTCCCTAACTATTGATGCAGAAACACAATCTTCAAACACAGAAGAAAATGAAAAGATTTTTTTCTCTTTTTTTTTATTTA
>JZKD02S2295657.1:269595-303170 GCA_000966675.3 Picea glauca | reverse complement strand
TTAACCAAAAATAGAAAACCATTGGCAAAAACCATGTGCCGAAAAAACAACCTAAATAGATGACACGTTTCCCGAGGTAGATTTTTTTTTTTCGAGGGCACTTCCCCTAGACCCCTGTGTGGGGGGCTCTGCCTCCCTGCATGCCTGACACATACGTTTAGACACTACTACTCATGTAAAGAATATAACACATACCCAACATGGAGGAAAGTGGTGATGTTGATGAAGTTCCACCTTTCTATCTTAGTTTGAAGATTCATGAAATTACTCTGCACAATAATATGTTGGATTTTGGAGAATCCCACAACATGATGCCCAAGGTGTTCATGGACCAATTGGGCCTGGACATCACAAGGCCTTACAAAGATATATTCTCCTTTGATTCAAGAAAGGTGAAATTCCTCGGCCTAATCAAAGATCTGGTGGTTTCTTTGTCCCAAATTCCAGCAAAGAACATGGTGATGGATGTAGTGGTGGTTGATATTCCTCCCAAGTTTGGCATGCTGCTATCTAGGTCATGGGCTGCAAAGTTGAAAGGGACTTTTCAAATGGATATGTAATATGTCATTATCCCTATGTTTGGTTAGGATAGGAAGTTGTACATGGAAGTATTACTCAAATATATGGTCAGTAACAAGGCCCATCCAAATAACCATCCCATCTACTCTATGGAGATTGAGTTAGGTTCTTCCATTTTCTTCAATGATTTGTGATTGGAAGAGGAAAGGCCAGAGATTGACATGGCTACCGAAGATCAATATGATCAACAAAATGAGGAAAGTTCAGAGTAACAAAGTGATGCATAAAATCATATGTGGAATATGAGTTTCAATGGAGCTGCCAACAGAGAGGGAGCATGGGTTAGTGTATGGATCAATTACCCTAAAAGAAATTAAAAATTGTGTTCTTACAAACTGTCCTCTGATTGCACAAATAACATGGCCAAATATGAAGCATTAGTATTGGGATTGAAGGTTTTGAAGGAATTGGGTGCTAAAAGAAAAGTTGTACATGGATATTCTAAGATAATTATCAATCAAATAAAGGGTGTAGACCAATCAAAACATCCCAGACTGAGGGCATATAGAAATATAGTGATTTATCTTCTTGATCAATTTCCATAGTATAATGTTTCAGTGATTCCAAGAGGGCAGAATCATATTGTTGATGCCTTGGCTACTTCATCTTCAGTCTTCAAAATTCCAATTTTCCCTAGCAGAAAATATGAGATTGAGGTCAATCAAAGGCCAGCAATACCAGATAACATTAAGTATTGGCAGGTTTTTGAAGATGAAAAACAAATAGAAAGTTTCCTCAAGATGGAGAATGAATTTGAGAATTTGAATATGGATGAATACTATTGTGGTGAAGAGGAAGATGCATGTATGTTTGCAAATGATGACTATTTTAAAATTCAGATTGCTAGTAAATACATAATGCATCTGAAGAATAATATCATCCCCAAAGGAATGGTACCATTGGAGAATTGTTTTGACAACAATGATGTGGCCAAAAGCCCTAAAATTACTATAAGTGAGGAATATGTAGAAGATTGCAACATAGGAACTCAGGAAGATCCAAAAATCATCAAACTGTCCAAGATACTCAACCCTAAATTCAAGAAAAGATATATCAATTTGATGAAAGAATTCCCTGATGTCTTTACTTGGAGTTATGAAGACTTGAAAGTTTATGATACCAAGGTAATTCAACATGTGATTCCACTCAAAGAAGGTCATAATCATTTCAAACAAAAATTAAGGAGAATTAATCCTTTATTGTTGCCCCTAATTGAAAAAGAGACAAAGAAATTGTTTGAAGCCAAGATTATAGTATCCCTGAGATTTTCTAAGTGGGTAGCAAATCTGGTACCTGTCAAGAAAAAGAGTGGGGAAATCATATTGTGTGTGGATTTCATAAATATAAAAAAGTTATCTCTCAAATATAATTATCCATTACCTAAGATGGATCAAATAGTGTAGAAGGTGGTAGGTTCTCAAAAAATATCAATGATGGATGGTTTCTCTGGGAATAACCAAATCATGTTACATTTGGATGAGCAGGAAAAACAAACCTTCACAACTCCATGGGGTACCTTTATGTATGCCAAAATTCCATTTGGACTCATGAATGCAGGATCTACATTTCAAAAAGCTATGAACATAGATTTTGCTGATGAGAAAGACAAATTCATTTTTATTTACTTAGGTGAGATCACATTGTATTCAACCTCTAATGAAGAACATCTCAAGCATCTAAGGACTTTTCAGAAGTGTAGAAAGTTTGGCATTTCACTGAACCCCAAGAAGTCAAATTTTTGCATGGGGGAAGGGAAATTGATTGGTCACATCATATTGAAAGAAGGAATAGAGATAGATCCCAGCAGGGTTGAAGAAATCCTAAAAATTGGCACGCCTAAAGAAAAAAGGAGGTATAATATTTCTTAGGGAAAGTAAAGTTTTTGAGAAGATTCATCCCTAACCTAGCTGAAATTATAAAACATATCACCAACATGCTCAAGAAAGGAAATGAGATAAAGTGGACCCCTCAAACCAAGAAATATTTTGAATATGTTAAAGCAGCATTGACCAAATCCCCAGTACTAGCTAGCCCCAAGTTTGAAAAATACTTTATACTATTTTCTTTTGCCTCAGAGCATACTATTGTAGGTGTCTTATTACAAAAAGATGTATACAAATTTGAGAAGCCTATATTTTACTTCAACAAAACATTGAGAGACTCTCCATTGAAATATGATATCATGGAGAAGCAAGCCTATGTGTTTGTTAAAGAACTAAAGGAGTTCAGAGTTTATATATTGCATTCCCACATTGTTTCTTTTGTGCCCAACACTGCTATGAAGGAAATCTTAACTCAGCCAGATCCTGAGGGAAAAAAGGGGCAAATGGATAGTTGTTTTATTGGAATATGATATTGAAATCAATCCTACAAAGTTGATCAAAGGACAAGGACTGGAAAATTTTATGGCTCAATCAAATTGTGAAATTTTGGGAATTAATTTCATTGTTGATTTGTCTACAGATTCAGGAGAAACAGAAGAAATCCCTCAGGTATCTAAAAATTTCTTTGACTCCCCATGGTATGCATATATCATCTATGTGTTGAGTAATTTGCAGTCCCCTCCTGAATTGAGTAAAACCAAGGCTAGGTTCTTAAAGCTAAAATCAACAAAGTTTTGTATCGTAAATCAATCTCTATATTGGAAGGACCCGGGGGGGATTTTATTGAATTGTTTGCTAGAGGAAGAGGTAGAGAGGACCATCAGAGAATTCCATAAGGGTGACTATGGAGGACATCATTATTGGAAAATCATTGTGCACAAGATATTGAGGGCTCAATTCTATTGGCCAAGCATCTTTTCTGATGTCTACAAAGAGGTTTCAAGATGTCATGAATTCCAAATTTTTAATGGGAAAAGAAAATTGCAGCCTTTGCAACCTATGGAAGGAATACAACTCTCACCTTGCCCAATGTAGAATGGATCACTCTAAGTTTGAAAGCCTGGAGGAAAACTTGAAATGAGCCACCCTGGTAGAATGTTTGACCATAGATTTTGAGATCTTGAATCAGTTCAAGACAGTGAAGATCTGGTTGCCAGCCATGAATTATTCCGCTTGCATTGAACTGAAGATCCTAATCAAGGAAATGATGGACTAAGAGATCCGTTATGACTTGTATTGGAAGGATATAGTGCGGTTTTTCCCGGAAACCAGCAAATAGCCCCCAAGTGTCACCAAATTGGTAGTTTCGACAGAGGACCAAAGAAGGACAGATGGTAAAGATAGAAGTTGATCAGTCAAATAAATCGACCAAGACTGTCAGTTGAAATTATTATAATTAGTTTTAGAAGATGAAACATTTTAGTTCAGCTATTGTAAACATTTTCTAATTGAAGGAACTCAAATTGTATAAATATCAGAAGTTCCAAATGTATTAATGTTGGCAGAAGTGCAACGACACCTCCTTAGTTGTTCTGAACTCTATTGTAATTTTTTAAACATGAATCGAATAATATGAAGAATCTTTTGAAGTCTCTATGAAAAGATTCTAATGGTGGTGATATGAGTTTTTTCTTCTGTCATTGTATGTATTTTCTGTGTTCTTTAATTCCATTTACATTGTCTTCTGTTTAAATTGGATAGTTTAAAGGCCCATAATTCATCTTGTGATGTTCTTGTCTTAATAAATTTAAACTATGTGAAATTCTTCGTAACTAATTCAGAATTCATTTCATTAATGCTTTGATGCAGTTACTTGTTTTCTTTTTCTTCTTACACCCAACAAAGTACAATTTATAACTTAGATTCATCACCTCATTTAGCCTTTTTCCTATGGAGAGTTCTACTGGCCAGTCAGTGTGTTCATTCATTTTCATAATTTTGACTCCATATCCCTGAGTTTCCCTCCCATTTCTCGCCAACAAATTTATAAAAACCCTCCAAAAACAAACTAAACCTAGCCATTGATTTCCAAAGAAACAAAAAGTGACATGAGAGAGCCCTCTCTGAGTTGAGCAGTCTAGTACCGAGCTCTAAAGTTGGTTGAAACAATTACCGTTGTCATTTGTGTATCAACTAAAAAAATTTATAGAGTGATAACATGTTGGATCAGCCGAAGACATATCATATTCATTAGATCGAGTCAAGAGCAATAGGTAAGACACAACGGTGATGAAAAAATCTCATCCATCAGACCTGTGCACAAGTGATTGTGAGTCATAGATATCACAGTAGTTCGGAAGTTCGACACTTTGGGAGAAATGGACTATGCTAGAGTGAAAACTCCCAAAGTCCCGAAGTCCAGAGTTAATCCGGACCATTCATAAAAAAGGGACATGTGTCGATAGATTAGATTGTTCAGGAATTCGACATTCGTGAGAAATGGAG
This sequence comes from Picea glauca, assembly GCA_000966675.3. Classification (NCBI taxonomy): domain Eukaryota; kingdom Viridiplantae; phylum Streptophyta; class Pinopsida; order Pinales; family Pinaceae; genus Picea; species Picea glauca. The sequence goes on along the minus strand of JZKD02S2295657.1, from coordinate 298,263 downwards.
TGTGCTAGAGTGAAAACTCCTAAAGTCTCGAAGTCTGAATTTAATATGGACCGTTCATCAAAAAGGGACACATGTCGACAAGTTATCTTGTTCTAGAATTTGACATTCAGGAGAAACAAAGTGTGATAGAGTGAAAAATATCGAAGTCCCAAAGTCCGGAGTTAATCCAGACTGTTCATAAAAAAAGGACACGTGTTGAAAGATTAGCTTGTTCGAGAATTCAACATTCGGGAGAAACAAAGTGTGATAGAGTGAAAAATCCCGAAGATCATAAAAGGAGATGTGCATGAGAAGATCTGCGTGTTCGAGAGTTCCGTGTTCGGGAAAATTTGAGTGTGCTAGTGTGAAATATTATGAAGCTCAAAGTATCGAAGTATCGAAGTGATGTGACTTGCTGAAGTCACTTGGGGTGACATGGACACATGGGATGTGTTCCACGTGTTAAAGATTTAATAACTATTCATGAATGGTTATGCATGTTAGAACGTGACATGTGTCACTTCTCTGATTGGGCCACATGTCCGCTTCTAGTATTTCTCCATGTGGAACTCCTCTCAAGCATGGATGGTGGGGCCCCTAATGGTTACATAAAGTAGTTAAAAACCTTGGCAAAGAATTTAGCTAGACTGGGCCCATGATAATGTGACCCCAATAGACACGTGGCACTATATCGTGAAGTCTTGGGACTCGATACTCCAGAGGAAAGGTGTTACAGTTAACATTGAGTAGAGAAATCCCAAAGGACCAAAGGCCGGAGTTAATCTCAACTATTGGTCATGGGGGACATGTGGCGTTAGATCCCAAGGTCCAGAGACTTGGAACTCTTGAAGAAAAGGTTCATGAGGGAGTGGGAGGAAGAAATATTCAAAGTTCCATAGTGTCGAAGTGACGTGATGTGATGACATCACTGGGGGTGATGTGGAAGTATTTGTAGATTCACGGTTTGTGAGTTTTTGGGTGTGTAGATGTGAAATCCTCTAAGTCACGAATCCTCAAAGATTCAAACTTCCAGAGCCAGGAAGTCATAAATCATTGTATGTGACATGGATCTCTCCTAAGCATGTCAGGTGTCATATGACTCTGTACTTGGAAACAACTACAACAGTCCGAAGACTTGACACTCTAGAAGGATTGAGAGTATGGACAACTTGGAACTCCAGAATCCCAGAGTTCCATAGTAAATATCAGTTGTTGGATGCTGGAGAACTGAGGATCATCGATCCACCCCACTTCACCATTTCAATAATGCGATACGCTGGGAGATTTGTTGTGATGTGCAAAAAAAGAGGAAACCTCCAAAGCTCCGGAGCATCAAAGTTTCAAGGCTTCAGATAAGCGCCCAACTATTAGCACTTGGTCACATGCAAATTAAGGGCTGAAAGAAAAGGGGATAGCGCCTAAAAGTGAATTCTAGCATAGAACAGGGCTCACATATAGAGACTTGGGGATTATTTATCAACCAAGGACCCACATAAAATGGAGTCTGATATTCTTTTGTTGAATCAGATTTTTTAAGTTATTCTGGAAAATTATTAAGTCTAATAGCCTAACAAAATTTGGTTGAATGCACATTTTGCAAAGTTAGCAATTGTCAGAACCGAACCAAATTGTTACATAGTGCAAAGAAATGGAGGAGGAACAAGATGCTTATAGTCAAGAGGATGAGGTTAGAGGAATGGATGTCCATTTGGAATTTGAAGGAACAAACTCCAATGGGCATGAAGAAGAAATGGATAAAGACATGAGCATGATGAAAATCATAAAATAATTCCAAAAATATGTCCAAATTTACCAGGAAGATAATGAAAGGTGTAAGAGAGACAAGGAGAAACATGAAGACTTCAATATGAATTTGATGCAGAGCCTAGAAATAATTGAAAATAAGTTGGATAAGATAAGTGGATCCATCAAATCAAGGAGCCACAGGTCCTCTGATGTGGAAAGGAGAGAAAGAAGTGGTAACATACATCACCAACACTCCCAAAGGCATTCCAAAAGGAATCCACACAATAGTTCAAGTCCATATCCTACAAGAAAGAATAGGAGATATGAAGTGGATGAACTGAAGGGTGAAATGAATAATATCAAACCTCCTACTTTTGATGAAGAGCACCAGAAAGATGAAGATGTCTAGACATGGCTACTTGGCATGCGGAAATATTTCCAATTGCATAATTATTTCTCTCATGCAGAAGGAAGAATTGCAATCTATTAGTTGAAAGGAAAGGCATCCATGTGGTGGGATCAACTTGTGCAAGTGAAACACATCAGAGAGAAGGATGGCACATGGAAGGAATTTAAGAAACATTTTGAAAAGAAGTACTTAACCAAGAGATATTATGACAAAAATATGAAAGAGTTCTTTGAAATTAAATTGGGAAACATGACTATAGATGAATATAAAAGGAGATTTCTATAGTTTTTGAAGTATGTCCCTTTCATTAAGGATGAGACAGTCAATATCCAGAGATATCTGAGTGGGCTACCATATTTTTTCAGTGAAAAAATTCAGTATGATGATCCTAAAACTATGGAAGAAGCTATAAGGAAGGAAAAGTGTTTATATGGCCAACATAAAGGAAACCCTAATTTCCAAAGAGCTTGGGCAGACAAGAAGAAGTTTAAGAGGGAGCAGAGGTAGAAGGGAAAAAAGTCACCATTTTTCAGAAATAATCCTCATGGACAACTAGTTTTGAGGGATCCCGGGATGACTGAAGTAGGGTGGCAAAGGCCAAGGAAGACACCTATGCAATGTTGGGGCTATAATGGAGATCATAAGTATAGAGATTTCCCTCACAAAAAGGACAAGGTGAGAGATGTTCAAAATGTTCAGCAAGAAGAAACAATGGAGGACATGGGAAGAAGAGTACCAAGGATCTATGCAACCCTGGACAAAAAGCAAGTTGAGATTCAGTCACACATGATTGAAGTAGAAGGTATGATCAATAACCATGCCTTTACTATTTTAATTGATTCTGGGGCTAGTCATAGCTATATAGATCCTAAGGTAGTGAAAATATTTTAGTTACCAAGAAGCAAGCATGGGAAATATTGGTTGGTTTAGTTGGATACAAGAGCCAAGAGAAAGGTTGTTGAGTTGGTTAAATCATGTCCAGTGGGAATGAATGGGTTGAGTGCCAAGGAAGATTTGAACATCTTACCCTTGGGATCATATGATTGCCTAATTGGTATGGATTGGTTGGACCAACACCATGCCATATTAGACTTTCATAAAAAGGAATTCACTTCTTTGGATGAGGAAGGAAATCATAGAACAATCCAAGGAATTCCTAGGGTAGTTATTGTCTGGTAAATCTAAGCAATGCAGCTAAAGAAGTGTTACAGGAAGAGCTACCAAATATTTGCAGCCCGTATGGATGAAACACTTGAGGATAAGGTGCCACAATTGGAGGATCATGCATTCCTAAAATATTTTGAATATGTGTTCAAAGAGATACCAAGGCCACCTCCAAAGAGAGATATTGATTTCTCTATAAATTTGATGCCTGGGGAAGCTCCATTATCAAATACCCCCTACCAGATGAGCACACCAGAAATGAAAGAAATGCAAATGCAACTTGAAGAACTTTTAAATAAGGGATACATATTCCCAAGTATGTCACCTTGGGGTCTCCTAGTGTTATTGTGAAGAATAAACATGGGACCCTGAGATTGTGCATTGACTTCAGGCAGTTAATTAAAGTAACTATAAAGAAAAAGTATCCTCTACCAAGGATCGATGATCTCTTCGATCAGTTGAAGGATGCAAGGATATTCTCAAAGATAGATCTCAAGTCAGGATACCATAAAGTAAGGATTACATAGGAAGACATCAGAAATACCACCTTCAGGACAAGGTATGGTCATTATGAGTTCACAGTGGTTCCATTTGGGTTATCAAATGCACCAATTGTTTTCGTGTGCTTAACGAATGGTGTTTTCCGAGAATATTTAGACAATTTTGTCATTTCCGTTTTGGATGACATCCTTCTATATTCCAAGATAGAAGAAGAGCACGAGAAACACTTGAGGATGGTGTTAAAGGTGCTAAGAGAACACTAGTTGTTTTCTAAATTGAGAAAGTGCTAATTTTTCCAAAATCGAATTCACTATTTGGGGCAAATAATATCCGAAGAGGAAATAGTAGTAGACCTTGAAAATATTGAAGTCGTTAAAGTGTGGGAAACACCTAAGAATGTGACAGAAGTCATATCCTTCATGGGTCTAGTTGGTTACTATAGGAGATTCATTGCAATATTTTCGAGGATTGCTCACCCAATCACTTCCTTGCAAACAAAATGGGTAAAGTTTCAATGGACAAAAGAATGTGAAAAGAGCTTCCAACAATTGAAGCAGTTGTTAACCAGAGCTCCAATTATGAATATTGCAGATTCGGATGAAGAATTCATGGTTTGCACAGATGCATGCAAAGAAGGAATGGGTGGATTCCTTAGTCAGAATAGGCTTGTGATATGTTTTGAATCCATGAAATTGAAAGAGCATGAAACGATATACGCCACTCATGATTTCGAATTGACAACTATAGTACACGCTTTAATGAAATGGAGACACTATCTCGTGGGAAAGAGGTTTGAGTTGAGAACAAACCATAATGGTCTGAAATATTTGTTTGATCAACCTACTTTAAATTCCAGGCAGAGCAGATGGTTGGAATTCCTCTGTGAATATGAATTCGATATCAAGCACATCAAAGGAAAGGAGAAAAAAGTGGCTGATGCACTCATCAGGAGAGTGCGTGAACTACATGCTACATCCATAAGCATGTATCAAACCAATCTTAAAGACATAATTTTGGAAGTTGCAAAAGCATATTTGTAGTATATGGAAATGGTAACAAAGTTACAACAAGGTAAGATTCTATAGAAATAGAACATTATAGATTGGAAGTTGATGGAATACTCCTATACATGAACAAAATTTATGTACCCAATTCTCACAAATTGAGGAGTATGATCTTGAAACAGATGCATAATGTGCCTTATGCTGGGCACCCTAGATATCAGAAAATAGTGACAGCAATCAAGAGCCATTACTAGTGGCCATACATGAAGAAAGAAATTGCAGAATACATCGCCAGATGTATGGAATGTCAAAAGGTCAAAGATGAGCATAGACACACAATTGGGTTGCTACATCCATTACCCATTCCTGAGTGGAAGTGGGAAGTGGTGACAATGGATTTCATCACAAGATTATCTAGAACAAACAAGCAACATGATTCCATCATGGTGGTGGTGGATAAGCTTATGAAAGTTGCCCATTTTATTCCATTGAAAACTACTCACAAGGCAAATAATGTTGTTGATATATATATGAGGGAAGTAGCACTATTGCATAGTATTCCCAGGACAATTATCTCTAATAGAGACCCAATATTTACCTCAAATTTTTGGAGAGTATTATTCAATGGGTTCAGAATGAACCTGAACTTCATCACAACTTATCATCTTGATTCTGATGGACAAACAAAAAGAGAAAATCAAGTGATAGAAGATATGTTAAGAATGTATGTGATGGACAAACCATCCAGATGGGAAGACTACCTACACTTGGTAGAGTTTGCTTCCAACAATGGGTACCAAGCATCACTGAAGATGAACCCATTTGAGGCACTTTATGGAAGAAAGTGAAACACACCAATAAGTTAGGACAACCTAGCTGATAGAGAAATAATTGGGCCATATTTTCTCAAGGAAATGGAAGAGAAAGTGTTTAAGATTAATCAAAATTTGAAGGCTTCCCCAGACAAGAAGAAAATCTATTCTGACAAAGGCATAACCCACAGACAGTTTAAAGTGGGAGATAATGTTTTCTTGAAGGTTAAAGCCAACAAAAGTTCCCTGAAGCTAGGAAATTGTTCCAAGTTGGCAGCCAGATATTGTGGACCATTTTAAATTCTAGAAAGGATTGGACCAGTAGCTTATATGCTTTCATTTCTTGAATGCATGACTATTCATAATGCATTTCATGTCTCATTGCTTAAGAAATATATCCCTGATGCTAATCATGTGATTGATTGGAGTGTGATTCAAGTGGAGCAAGAAGGCCCTTTGCAAGTGCATCTGGTGCACATACCGGACAGGAAAAGAAAACAACTCTAGAATTGAGCCATAAGGGTTATAAAGTTCCAGTGGACCTAGTATGGTCCTGAGGACGTAACATGGGAGCATGAGTATTCTATGCAAACAAAATAACCACACCTTTTTGAAGATTTTGGAAATCTTGTTTATGTTGTTTAATTAAGTTGCACTGAGGACAATGAAAAAATAAGGGGAGGGGATTGTAATACCCCAAGGATGAGCCCCGATTGTAATTATGAATGTAACATGTTTTGTAGGCTGGTGAGCCAAGTAATTACAAGCTGGTGGGCTTATGTGTTTATTAGGTCGGGAGCCTAGATGTTAAAGGCCAAGATCTTGTTTTGTACATGTGAATATTCATATTATTAATATAACAAAATAGTTGTGTGTATACCGACCATGAAGAAAGAGTATGGGGGACCAAACTCCACTAGGTTGGGCAAGGGAGGAGGTTAAGAGATTGAGGAAAAATGGCTAAGTTTAAGAGCCTAATAGAATAATATAATTATTATTCTAAAAGTTGTAAAGATGATATGAATTTATCCTAATTTCCTTTAGGGAGAGGAATGAGTCCCAAGGGGGAGGAACGTGCTCCTAGAGAGCCAAGTGTCATCTAAGACACATGTAGATTTATGGGGGGATTCTCATGACTTTGAGGGGGTTGACCATGTTGTCCATCCATTACCCTAACTCACTAGTGCACGAATCAATCACACAGTCAGCCAGGCTTCCATTATTGACTCCTAAGACACTCGAACCCCTACAACAAACCCAAGTTGATACCCTTGCTACACCTATACCCTGGGGACTTCCTGTGTTTGTCCTATCTATATTGTTTCCCATGTCTAGTTTTTTTTGTTGCCATCACCATGCCTGTGTGTGGAGGAGAGGGAGTCAAGAAGCAGGTTGTTAGGCCCATGGATAGAAAAAGTAGGTTGTCAGACCCATGTGAAACTCACTCCAAGTGAGCGAGTGTACTGAGGAAGTGAATTCTCTTGGAAGGAGTCTAAATTCTCTTGGAAGGAGTCTAGTAACAGCTACGGAGATTGGAGAATTCATGATCTGACCTATTGAAGAAGCCCTAGAAATGGAGGTGTAGCAGCCGATGGATTGTGTGACAGTGCAGGTGTACACTCCTGGGGTGGGACAAGCATGTGGGGAATGAGAGTCTGTGAGATGTGGGCGTAAGTGGCGCCTTGGAGGAAATCCTTCCTATTGTACTGTGAAACTCCCTGTTTTCCCTACCTAGCCTATGAATCCCTTTCCCAGTGGATTTTAGTCCCAACTCGGGGGTGACCCACTACTGAGAGTGATGAGTAGCATTATCTAAGGCTAGGAGGTTTGTGGAAGTTTTGAACACACTTGGTGTACTTCAATTAAGAGATAAGTATCTTTTCGATACTTAATGGTTAAATGATGTATTTTAGTGCATGACTATGATTCTTGTAATGTTATCATGTGTTTCACTGCATGTATGTTTTCATGTTATCTCTATTTATTGTTTTTAATTTTATATGTGAATATTTCCACAAAAGATGTTTACTCAGTGACGATGCCCAACCTGTTGGTGGTTGGGAACATTAAAAATTGATATCATAGCATTATATGGAGTAGAATGGCCCGAATTGGGTGGTAGGGGATGTTACATAATGGTATCAGGGCGTTATCTAGAGTAGCATGGCCCAACTTGGGTGGTCGGGATGTTGTAATGTCCATATCCAGAAGTTTTGAATCCTTTGTGGACTCAACCCAATTCGACAGGCATCCTTCTGCAAGGAACTATGCCCTATCAATCCATAAACCCCACAATTCAAAAACAACAGTCCCTTCAAGTGCCATACATAGGGGGACCAACATGCCAATAATAGTACGTAGGAGTTCCATCTATTCAATCACAGTACATGGGTGGAATAGAAAGAAAACCAACTTACATAAGTGGAAAATCTAGGAAACCACCTTATATGGGAAGACCATCTAGTTTTGTCACCTCGTCACAACCTGGATATGGTCCTACTAGTGTTCCCACACAATATGATTATCACTAGGATCAACAACCTAACCTATAACTATTTTTCTTGGGTACATTAGATCTTTCATATCTATCACGTTTAACAATTGATCCCATCCTTCATATCCGTTTTGTCCCACCATCCCTGAGAAAATATCTCTCAAGTGAGTAAGTGAAAGAAAAGAAAGGGGAAAAGTCTCAGATATGAGATCCTCTCAGACCAGAGAAACTTCAAAGTAAACCTCAAGCGTTGTGAAACTAATACAATCAAACATGCATTATATAGTTACAGCAACACTCGACTGGATCATCCATACACGAGCTTTCAGATTCAGAGGAACAAGGAAAGGAAGAGGTTGGCCACCATTAAACAAGAAATCTCAAAATATCATTGTATAAGTAGAGAACCAGAGCCTTTGTTAAATATTTATAGTCGAGAGATTAGCTCTACCATCGATGCTTACAGAATGGCAAAATTTCCTACATATACTCAAAGCCAATCACAGCAGTAAAATCGAGGCTTAACATTAAAAACATTATGTCTGCATGTTCATTAGCAAACTACACCTATAGTCTCTGGACGGTCGTGTGCTTAAACCAGATGCAATCGGAATCCTAGCACCTGCAGAAGAATTGACCTATCTTAGGTCCCTTTCTGGGCTTTCCATTTATGGTGGAGATGATGTCTAACCACCACCAACCACCTCAATAACTACTTCCTTGGGATGGAGAACAACCCCGGTCAACTCTACACTTGGACAACATGGAAACCTTTCTTTGATTGTTGCTCCTTGATCAATGGTCCATATTATTTTGGGAATTCTCCCACTGGGAATGTTGGCTTCTTTTCTTTTGAAATCCCCAACACGAGATCCGCGAAAGGCTCAAGAAATGCCCCGTGTCCCCTATAATCGGATGACCCTAGAGATGCTTGGGAGGATAGGTGCTTTGACAGTCTACTGTGCTTGTTGAATGTGACCGGGTGCATTTCAGTGATTTCTAATGAATGAAGGAGTGACCCTCTGTTCTCTCGAAGTCCCGGTAGCTGAAATTCCAAGACGGGCACTGTCTCCAAAGGCACTTTTCATATTTTTGGGATTCGACGATTCCAGATGCAAGGGAAAGAGTCGTTCCTTATATTTCGAAACCGCAGTAGCCAAAGTGTCGACTAGAGCCAATCGGGTGCGACGTGTCCCTAAGATGGACAACCTAGATGAATATTTAAATGTGGGACCTCTTCTGGCCTGGGCCCTTTCAGCGTTTTGGGTTTCAGCAATTCCTGATGCAGTGGAGGAGTGATCCTTTGTTCTACCAAAGTCTCGGTAGCTGAAATCACAACCGAGGGACAATAAGTCACCATGTGTTCCTCCTTGATTGGATGGCCCTGATCATTTTGATGATATTGAGCGCTATCTCCTGCAATATACTTGTCACAACTCTATTGATTGCAACCACCCGCCAACCGACAATCTGCTCCATCGATCGATCCTCGTCGTTGAACACTGGATCACCCGTCTGCTAACATTTTAAGCATGAAATGGAGATTTTATGCGCTACACATTGTGCTCACAGCCACGTCTTTGGACAAAATGCATTTTTTGTGCTTTAAAGCCACATATTTTCATAGTTCATGCCACAGGCTCGAAAGGAGAGAAAACACCCCCCTTTCTTACAAGAATTAATGCTAACATTAGGCTCCATGGGGGATAGAGTCATCCCTGTGATGCTCTAAGAACTCATTTGTAGCATCAGTTCCTTGTTGTTGGGCTATGGAGTCATTTATTAAACTGAAGATAAACAAAAAACAATATTTACAAAAACAGAGGAGCCATTTACAGCTTAAAAAAAAAAATCTTCAGAAAATGCCCATTTACTGGGCCATTAAAAACTTCTTCGCCCTCCAAATCCTGCAAACGGTAAGTGTTATTCGAGAATATTTCATAGATTTTTAAGGGCCTGATACAGAGGGAATCAAACTTGTTGTGTTTTCCTCTATCCTGCCTGGGTGCATCATTTAAGCACCAAATTTCCCAGCTCAAATTCCTTCTTCCTGACCTTCCTGTCAAAGGCCTGCTTGATCTTCTGTTGATGACTGTAATCTCTGTCTATTATCTGCTCCTTGATCTGTTGCACTTCCACCACTTGATGAATTCTTCTGGCCATATGGTCTAGCTCTCCTTCATGACCTTGAAAGAATTTCTCTACAGATAAAGTGAGCTGAGTGGGAAAAACAACCTCCATCTCCATGGATGATTTTAGGGGCTAAATTTTGCTCATGGGCTAATTTTCCATGGTTTTTCCAAAAATGAGATTCTCTATTTTAAAAATGATTCACCAAAATTCTATAGGATAAAATTAGTTTACCTTAAAAATTGCCAAAATTTTATAAAAACTATATAAAATCCTTATAAATTTGAATATTTTTACAAAACTTTTGCTAAACATGTATTGTTGGCATATGAAGGATTAGTAAGATTCGCTAAGGTTTCTGCATTTAAAAACAAATTTCCATCCTTAAAATCACCCCTGTCCATCTCATAAACAAGTTGAAAAGGTGAGGTGCCCAGGGACTTCTTCGTTGTCACTCGATCGGGCCATAGAGAGAATTTGAGCTTTGAATCCTAGGCCCTCTTATTGTCTTCCAATAATCTTTTAATGAGACTAATTAGGCTTTTATTAGAAGATTCTACCAGTCCATTTCCTTGAGGATAATAGGGAGTGGAGTGAATTAGTGAAATCTCAAACTACTCACATAACTTAATCAAAGGCTCAGACTTGAAAGAAGCAGCATTATCGGTGAAAATTCTACTAGGACAACCAAATATGGCTATGATATCCTCCAGGAAGTTGATAATTACCTTGTGTGAAGTACTCTTGGTGGGGGCAGCTTCTATCCACTTGGTGAAATAGTTTGTTGCAGTCAATATCCATCTGTGTCGTCCACTTGAAGGAGTATGAATTTCTCCAATGAAGTCCAACCCCCACTGTTGAAAGGGTGTTGAAACAACTGCAGGCTTAAGAGGCAGAGATTTGATCTGCTGCTTTCTTGAGAATATTTGGCATTTGATGAAAGCTCTAACTTCTCTGCAAACATCAGTGAATAAGGTGGGCCAGTAATACCCAGCCTTGAGAATTTTGTGGGTTGTGGTCTTCCAGAAATGATGCCCTCCACAAAGGCCACTATGGAAATCAAAGATAGATTTCTGGACTTCCTGTGGATTTAAGCACCTCAGAAACACTCCTAGAGGGTCTCTCTAGTACAAGACATGGTCAATAAGGAAATATCTAACCGCCTTGAGCTTTAAATCTCTTGCCTTGATTTTTCCCATCCCATCAGGAGGCTTTAATTCTTGAAGAAAGTACAAAATGTCTTTGTAGCAGTTTCATTTTGCTAGTGATAAGTCACCCTAAGAAATTTGGTTGGACGACTCAGCTTGTTGATTTTCTGAGCAAGCATTAATGAAGCTAACCCCCAAGGCCTTGCAATTAGAGTCAGTCAGCAACTTGGCTAAACCATGCCCTTTAACCAACTTGGTGGGATTTATCTCCATGTCAAACTCTAGGATCTTGGAAATCCATTTACCTCTTCTCCCATCTATGTCAAGTTGTATAATGATGTCCTTCACAGAGGCTGAAGGAACGTATGTAGTCACTTTTGAATGTAAGACATAGACTCTGAAAGATTTGAGAGCTTTCACCAAGGCATAGGCTTGTTTCTCCATGATCTCATACCTAATCTTTGCATCTCTTAATGCCTTGTTGAAGAAGGAAATGGGTTTCTCTCGCCCTTCCTCATTTTTATGTAATAATACCGTTGCTACTGTATCAAAAGAAGAAAAATAAAAAATTAGGAAATCCTTAGAACAATCAAGACTAATCATCACAGGTGCCTGAGTCAATGCCCTTTTTATTTGGACAAAAGATTCCTTGGGCTTAGCATTCCATTTTACTTCATTTCCCTTTCTGAGCATGGTTGTGATGTGTTTGACCAACTCAACAAAATTTGATACAAACCTCCTCATAAAGTTAATCTTCCCTAGAAAATCCTGTACTTCTTTTCTAGACCTGGGAAGTGACAGGGTATGAATTTCCTCTACCATGCTGGGATCAATTCTCACTCCCTCTGCTGATACTATATGGCCTAACAACTTCCCCTCCTTCATAGAAAACAAATATTTCTTGGGATTTAAGGAAAGTCCAAACTTCCGACATTTCAAGAAAAAATTCCTTAAGTGATAGCAGTGCTCTTTATCAGACCTGGAGAAGACTGTGATGTCATCCAAATAGATCACCACAAACTGATCTTTCTCCTCGATGAAGGCTATATCCATGGCTTGCTGAAATGTTTCTCCTTCATTCATCAATCCAAAAGGCATTTTGGCATACATGAATGTGCCCCAAGGAGTGGTGAAGGTTGTTTTTTCTTTGTCTTCAGTCATGACTGATATCTGATTATAGCCAGAAAAACCATCAATCATGGATATCCTAGATGCACCAGTTACCCTCTGCAATATGTGTTCCATGTTGGGAAAGGGATAGTTGCCTTTGTTTGAGCTCCTGTTCAGGTTCCTGAAATCAACACAGAGCCTGATTTCTCCACTTTTCTTCCTCACCGGGACCAAATTGGCCACCCACTCAGAATATCTCAAGGGGACAATGATTTGGGGATCTAACAATTTCTTCACTTCTCTCTCCATGACAGGTAGCAACATGGGATTTATCTATCTTAGCTTCTACCTAAATGGCTTAGCCTCTTCCTTTAGTGGGATCTTGTGTTCAATGCCAGATGTGTCATATGTCTTGAGGTCTTCATAGGTCCATGAAAACACATCAAAAATATCTTAATAACTCAATATATTCGGCCCTCTGTTCTTTGGTCAGGTTGCTTGACAACTTGACAAACTTAGGCTCCTCCTGTGTGCCAATGTTGCATTTAGTTGTATCAGCGTCTCCATTGGAAACCCTGCCCTTTAGTGCCACATCATTCCCATCGAATAGTCTTTCTAAAGGGACTAGTCCCTTCAGAAGGTGATTTCTATGTAGATGAATAATATGGTGATTATCAATTTCATTTAAAATTACCACAGGGTGAGGGTGACTTTCGAGATCAGGATCCTGATCAATGTGCAATACAGAAAATTCATCGACAGACTGGAGAAATTTTTCGATTTCTAGATCATCTTCAAATACCTTCCAATGCTTGATATTTTCTGGAACATATGGCATGTATCTTATCTCGACCTCATATTTGATCTTAGGCGGTAGAGGGATCTTGAACAGACTAGCTGAGATGACTAAGGAATCAACCAAAGTATTTTCCTCTCTAGGAATAAAAGAAATGTTGAAAGCCGAGAAGAAATTATCAATCAGGTCCCGTACCTCATTTCTATAACTTCTGAGCTAAAGATGCTTAGCCTAATAAGCATTTATGACTTTCTAGATAATCAACTCAGCATATCCAAACACTTGTACCTCCTCTATTCCCATTTCTTTTGCATCCCTTAAACCCAGAACCAGAGCTTCGTATTCTTCCACATTGTTGGTAGCTTCAAATTCCATATTTTATGATAGTGATATTGTTTCCTGCCAAGGGGACACAAGAACCACTCTAGCACCAGCGCCTTCACTAGAAGAAGCTCCATTGAAGAACATTTTCCAAACAGAGGTGGTTGGAGGAGGTATCACGTGATTACATATGGGTTTCTTTTTTATTTGAAAAGGGGATTCAGGAGTCTCAGTGATCTGCAACAAACTAGACCCCAAATCAGTGTCAAGTGCAAAGATGAGGTGATTAGTGGGGTCTGCTTCATCACTAAAAATGTAGGCCAATTGAGCTTCTCTGTATAACCTCCTATGTTCCCCTCCAAATACTAGAATGGTGGAATATGTTAGATCCATCTGTAATGTTCCTCCAAGTTTTCTAATCCAAGATCTTGACAACAACATGCCAAACTTGGGTGGAACATCAGCTACTACAATGTCCATGACCACACTCTTCATTGGCAGCTGAAATAAAGAGACCACCAAGTCTTTTATGACTCCAAGGCATTGCACCCTCCTTGAATCAAAAGAGTACAAATCATGATAAGCCTTTGTCACTTCTAGTCCCAATTCTTCCATGACTATTTTGGGCATAAGGTTGTGGGAAGCTCCTGAATCCATGAGGCAATTATGTATCACTTTATCATGTATGTTCAGGGATGTGTAGAAGGGAGGGGATGAATCATCTATGTCTTCCACCATGGGGCCTAGGATGACTGTTGGATTTTCATCTTGAAGATTTACTGAATCCATGGAAATATGGGGGGACTCAGATTGTAGTAGTTTGGAGAGGGTCCTTTTGAAATCTTCATTTTTAACCAGCTTTGAGAGGGGTATGGGAATCCTAATCTTTTGAATTTCATGCTCAAAACTAAAGGAGGAAAAAGGATTAGGAGCTTCCCTTACCTCAGAGACAGTTTCCTTGGCTGTTGGAGAAATATTCTAAGTTTTCTTCTCTTTAGTAGTGATTATTACAGAATTAGCAGGTTTTTCTGCTATGAGGGGCTGATCCTGGCTACCAAAATTCCCTTCTTTCTTCTTTGACCTGAGATTGTATCTGTTAGGAGTGTTGTTGACCTTTTCCCCTTTACCCAACTCATTGACTTGATTGTTCATAAGGGATTCTTCATATATAGATTGATTCAAATGGGGAAAAGGGAAAGTGTCTTCAATACAATGAATTTCAGGGTCGAGCTCATCAATCTCCTCTCCTTCCTCATGAGCAACTAGGCTATTTTGGAGAGGGGTTTGGATCCTCTGCTCATCTCTGTCTTTGCTCCTTTGTTCCCTTGGCAACGCCTGTGGCATATTATTGATGGGCCTCTTGAAGCCTTTGTTATCAGTATTCTAGGGATTCCTATACATGGGCTTCCCTTCTAACTCCCACCTTTCCATTATAGCCAAAAGTGATTTTAGAATTTTAGTTACCTCATCCATCTGAAAGGGAAGCAGAGAGGAATTGGATGGGGAGGCCTCAGGTCTCTTCCTAGGTATGTCTCTATCAACCTTGTTCCTAAGTCGATCAACAACCAATATGTTAGATTCTACTTCCACGGTTGCATCTTGCATGTGGGCCAGAGTAGTAGCTCTTCTTTCCCTCGACAGGAGGCAGAAATCAAGATCAAAAGTGCTAGCATTAGTGATCTTAGCAGAGGCTTCTGAGGGATTTATTTTAGCGGGGATCTTATTGTACATTTTTTTGAATCTCTTGGAGAAGTCAGAGACAGACTCTCCTTCCTTTCTCTTCAAAAACCCAAACTCTGTCATGTAATACATGAAGTCTTTTTTGTCTCCCAACTGTCTCAAAGTCATTATCCAAAGCCTCAATCCCATCAATAGATCTAGGGGGAAGGGCCCTAAACCACTTTCTAGCCTCACCTTCAAGGCTATGGACAAAAATCCTCATCCATACGTCTGCATGCATGATAACATGATCATCTGTAAAACTGTAAAAGGCTTCAAGGTGTTCTTTTGCAGCTATGTCCCCTTCACCTGTAAACTTGGGTAGCTGCTTAAGGTAGCCATCTGCTAGAAGGGCATTGAGAGGCTGAGGTAACATAAGGGGAGCATACCTAGCAACTATTATAGCCTCCATTCTCTTCATGGGGGGATTTTCTCCTTCCATAGGAATATTAGGTGGAGGAGAGCACGGAGGAGAAGGGGCTCGAAATACAGAGGAAACTGGAAAAGAGCTTCTAGGTGGAAGGGGAAACAATGAGGGATTTAGAGAGAAGGCTAAAGGGCTTGTGTCAACAGATGCTTTTCTCTGTGTAGTAGTAGCAATAAAAAGAGGGGGAGTTGTAAGGCTAGGAGTGGGGAAATCTTCTATGGTTCTGAGTCTACGCCAAGGTACAACTTCAGGGGAGAGGGGAGTGACAAGGATTTCTCCCTCCAATCCCAGACTGGGAGGGGAAAACTCAGTAGGAACACCCCCAAAATTCAGGAAACGAGAAGCTTTAGAAAAAGGTCTACTAGGAGGTTGAGAAGAAGAAAATGGAGTTCCTACAGAAGGATATGGCAGATTACCAGGTTCGGTGGTGGAAGTTTCTCCTTTAGAGGCCTTTCCCTTTCTGATAATCACCTCTGGATCCTCTTTAGGAATAGCTAGAGGCAATTGTGGATGGGACCGCGTGTGTCTACCTCTGGAAGCCACAACTAAAACAATAGGTTCACCATGGTGGAGTTATCACAATGGAGTCGCCAAGTGCACAGTAGCAATCTCATAGGGCTTTGATGCCTGATGCACCTTCAGAATCAGAGGCTCAATGTTGTTCAATCCCAGAGAAAATTTTCAACTTCGACCCCAGCAATGGTGCAAAAATGTTTGCGTTAGAAGTCACTCCTAGATTGCAGAAGAAGCAGAGCCTGGCGCCCATCAGTTTATGTCACGATTTGTTAAAAGGGGGGATCAAATGGAAGTAAACTTAGAACAATATCGCTCACTCAGAAAACTGGGTTAGAATCAACAAGGACATGTGAGGTATTGATTCAACTTGAGCCAGTAAGTTTTCATAGTGGTGAGTAAGTGAAACAAAATAGAGGGGAAAATTATCAGATATGAGATCCTCTCAGACCAGAGAAACTTCAAAGTAAACCTCAAACGTTGTGAAACTAATACAATCAAACTTGCATTATATAGTTACAACAACACTTGATTGGATCATCCATACCTGGGCTTTCAGATTCAAAGGAACAAGGAAAGGAAGAGGCTAGCCACCATTAAACAAGAAATCTCAAAATATCATTATATAACCAGAGAACCAGAGGCTTTGTTAAAGCTTCATAGTCGGGAGCTTAGCTCTACCATCGATGCTTACTGAATGGCAAAATTGCCTACATATACTCAAAGCCAATCACAGTAGAAAAATCGAGGCTTAACATTAAAAACATTATGTCTACATGTTCATTAGCAGACTGCACCTGTAGTCTCTAGACGGTCGTGTGCTTAAACCAGACACAATCGGAATTCTGGCACCTGCAGAAGAATTGACCTGTCTCAGGTCCCTTTTTAGGCTTTCCATTTATGGTGGAGACGATGTCTAACCACCACCAACCACCTCAATAACTAATTCCTTGGGATGGAGAACAACCCCGGTCAACTCTGCACTCAGACAACATGAAAACCTTTCTTTGATTGCTACTCCTTGATCAATGGTCCATATTCTTTCGATCATTCTCCCACTGGGAGCTTTGGCTTCTTTTCTTTCAAAATCCTCGACACCAGATCCTCGAAAGGCTCAAGAAATGCCCCACATCCCCTATACTTGGATGACCCTGGAGATGCTTAGGAGGATAGGTACTTTGACAGTCTCCTATGCTTGTTGAATGTGACCAAGCACCATGACTACAGGCCCAAGATGGAGGGATTTTTCATTTCACATTTCAGCGATTTCTAATGAATGAAGGACCGACCCTTTGTTCTCTTGAAGTCCCGGTAGCCGAAATGCCGAGATGAGCAATGTCTCCAAAGGCGCTTTTCATATTTTTGGGATTTAGTGATTTCGGATGCAAGGGAAAGAGTCGTCCCTTATATTTCAAAACCCCAGTAGCTAAAGTGCCGACCAGAGCCAATCGGGCGCGACGTGTCCTTGAGATGGATTGCCCAGATGAATATCTAAATGTGGGACCACTTTTGGCCTAGGCCCTTTTGGTGTTTTGGTTTCGATGATTCCTGATGCAGTGGAGGAGTGATCCTTTGTTCTACCAAAGTCTCGGTAGCTGAAATCACAATCGAGGGACAATCAAGCGCCACGTGTTCTTCCTTGATCGAACGACCCTGATCATTTTGGTGATACTAAGCACTATCTCCTGCACTATACTTGGTGCAACTTTGTTGACTGCAACCACCTGCCGACCAATGATCTAATCCATTGATTGATCCTCACTGTTGAACATTGGATTGCCTGTCTGCTAACATTTTAAGCCCGAAATGGAGATTTTATGCGCTGCACATTGCGCTCACGGCCACATCCTTGGAAAAAATGCATTTGTTGGGATTTTAAGCCCCACTTTTTCACAATTCATGCCACAGGCTCGAAAGGAGAGAATACACCCCCCTTTCTTACAAGAATTAATTCTAACAGATCCAAATAACCATGTGATGACTTTCCATTTGTGGTGTTCATCAAACTCTCTCATGGATGATTCTATACGTTTGTGTCTTTTCTAGCAAACACTTGTGGGCTCTGTAGCAAAGTGGTATATTGAACTACCACGTGCTTCTTTTCATGATTTCAACTCCCTTGCCATGTCTTTCCTCATGCACTTTCAACTGCCTATTCGCTATGAGACAGGTACTAAACTCTTGACCTCCCTTCGTCAAACTGACTCTGTGCATATCTCTGACCACATTCATGAGTGGAGACGACGAAGAAGGATGATCAAAGAAATCATTCCTGACCAATTATTGAAGGAGCGGTTTACTAAATCAATTTTACCCCCGATCGCTCATGATGTCTCTATGGGTAGCACAGTCACCTAGGAAGAAACCATTGCTCGGGCTCAGTACTTAGATTTGGTTTATTCACAATCTGGTACTTTGTATGAGTTGCTTCTGAATGTTATTACTTCTTGATCTAATGTCGATCCATCAAAGCCGTCATCCTCATCTCATGCATACAGTGTTATCGGTTCTGTCAAAACTCAATCTACTTCCCAGTCGACCACACTCTCCTCTACCTCCCCCCAAACTCATATCTATGAGGTGAATGCAGTTCAATATTCCCCTTCACAACAATCCGGAGGTAAGAAGAAGGAAAAAAATAAATAAATAAATATGAATAACAATGAACAACCAAAAAATCAAGTTCAAACACTTGCTACTGAAAAGAAACCACAATGGAAACTGAAATTCTCATTCATCATTTGTGGTGATGATCACTACACTCAATATTGTCCACATCGTGATGAACTGGCCAAACTTTTCCAGGGAAATTCACAACCCATTGTACTTACTCAACCTTTTCCACAGCAAGAATCCATGGTTGCTCAAACCCCCTCTCCTGGGGGCAGTTCTATCCATCCTCATGATGAGGCCTTGACAAGTGCCCATATTTATATGTTTAATTGGATTAATTTGACCACTCACTCTAAGACATACGACACACTAGTTAAACCTGAAAAAGAAAAAGTCACTAATAGTATCGGTACCTTATTGGATCCATCACTGTCCTCCGTTAGTCCTCCATCAGTTAATACTCCATCTGGACCACTTCAGATTGAGAAACCTAAGTTCAAATCTATCTTACGCCCTCCTAAGAGCACTATCCATAAATATACCTTTAATCCTAGTTTATGTGCCGCCCAAAACTACAACATTGTTGAAGATTTGGCTCAAGCACCATGTGCTATGTCTGCATTAGAAGTTCTATAGCACCGCCCTAGTCAACGTAGAATGCTCTTGGATGCTATTGGCACTGTTGATCCTAAGTCTTCCAACAATAACATGTTTAACTTGGACGATTATACATCTCGACTCTCCCACCAACTTGCTTTCCAAATTGATGTTGTTGTTCACAATCAACAAATTCACCAAACCATCTTGGATGAGGGAGCCTCTACTTATTTCATGTCTTTAGCATGTTGGAAAATTTTAAAATCACCTACACTTAACAAATCCCCAATTATGTTACACACATTCAATGGGTGAGGTTTTCATCCCCATGGGATTTTACAGTCCCTGCTCGTCCAGTTGGGTGGAAAAACTGTCACTGTTGATGTCCAGGTGGTCGATGCTCCCCTCTATTACAACTTATTACTTGGAATAAGTTGTTTTTATGCTATGACTGTCATTGCCTCATTGGTGTTTCGATGTGTACAATTCCCTCATCAAGGAAAAATTGTCACTGTCGATCAGTTAGATTTATGTACACCCGATGCTCGTGCTCCCGCTACCAACAATATTCCATTCTTAGGAGATCACAAGATCACGTATGAAAGCATTAGTGTTGGGTTGTTGAAATATTCTAGCCTTATGGGTACCTTCCCTACACCACTTCCACCGACTACACATCATATTCCCACCATCGATATGATTTTGACCACGGCTTATAATTCTTTGGAATCATCTGACTCTTGGATTGTACCTAGTCCTTTGGAATTCGATGCACTAGGTGACACCATGCCACTTAGTCCAGCCAAAACATCATACGTTTCTACCCAATCCATCTCTCCCTCCTTGGATGACCAACATCTCTTGCCACCTGACAGTTACTCGATTCCATCGTGGTTAAATTTCTTATCATCTACAATCGACTACATTTCCCCAATTTTTCCCTCTGATGAATCTATTAGGGAAATGTTGAGCATTGACGAGCTACCTTAGGATGATAACCATCATAGATCCTCTTTTCTTCCCCCTCATGAAGAAATTTGGGAAGATATACACTCTATCTTCCCTCCTGATGTTGATTTTTCATTGTCTCCCATGACTTCAACTTTCGATGATTTGGATCTAGTAGTTGACATGGTGATCTCTTTGGTAGGGCTATTAGAGCCTGATATCCTTACCCATGTTGTGGCCCTTGACATGTGCTCCTTCCAGAGTGATTTTCTTCCATCCAGTGAAGATCTCTTGGAATCCATGACTGAGTTTTGTCCCTTGACATGGTGTCCTTCGAGAGCGTTATTCTCTTGGAAGCCATGATCAAGGAGAGTCCACGAGCATAGTTTCTCTTCTCTGTAGCAAGCTCGTTAAAAAATGAAACAGAGGTCATGAGCATAGTTTCTCTTCTCTGTAGAAAGATCATTAAAAAATGAAACAAAAGCTTTGAGCATAGTTTTCCTCTCTATAGCAAGCTCGTTAAAAAATGAAACAGAAATTTGGGGATTGAACCTGGATCCCTAAGCATAGTTATTTTCTTGTGTCAAGCTCGTTAAAAAATTAAACAGTCACCTCTCTTGAACCTTATTTTCATCCACCCTTATCCTTTTTCTCCATCTAGTAGAGAAATTGGTGACAACCTCAAAGTTAGTGAATGAATTGAAGCTTGGAGGGCATGTCTCCATCCTTTGATGATCATTCTAGAGTTAAGCCACTAGCTTTCAAGCTGGGGGCATACCGAGCTTAGTCTTTGTTCTTTCTTGTGCTCGAAAATACATAAGAATGAAACCGAACAACCTTTTATCTTTTTTTCAGGCTCGCATGGATATACAAAAAATGAACCCCTTGGAGTCGTCTTTAAGCTCTTTTCAGACTCTCTAAACATGAAAATATTATCGAGTGATCTTGCTTCCTTTCCCATTCATTAAAAGGTTTGAAAGGGTGTGTTTCAAGTGATAATTTATCTTTTTTTTGGCCTCGTGAGACTAACATTATGAAAAATGACAACAATGGAGTCATTTTTAAGTTGTTTTCAGACTCTCTAAATATGAAAAACCATCGATTTTACCTTCTCTGGACTCGTTAAACAATCATACATTGAAGGGCCCATATGGGACCGAACCCTTACTTCTTCTAGTTCGTTAAACAAGGGAAGAGGAATTTACCAAAGGTGAGTCATATCGATCATGTGTTACCCTCCTCAAGCTCGTTAAATTAAAAAGAGGTACTCCTCTATCTGGATGGGGGGAAAATTGAAAGAAGCAAGCCAAGCAATTTTTGAGAACACTACCAATAACTCTTACGGTCTCCCTTGAACATGGTACTTTGTCTTTGCATATATTTTAATCTGATGAACCTCTACATTGAGACAATCGTCTGAGTTTCTTTTTCTCCTTTGGGTCACCTGACGAAAGTCACAACATCCACTACATCATCAAGTTTTGTTCCATGTCACGTTTTTGTTGTTGTGCCTTAATGTTCAAAGGAAGTATCTGCCTCGAGAGTCAGCCATCACAAATATCCCCTTTCAATACTCATGTCAGTCCATGTTCATTTGATCTACCAATTACATCTCTATGTTAGTTTCGTGTCATTGATGGGGGATACATTAAGGCCCTCCTTCGATGAGTCTATTCCTATCGACTTAAGCACATTATCTAGGAGAAATACTTAGAAACCAATTAGTACTTTGGGACCTGCATGCCTCAATGGCAGGCCTCCTCATGTTCGACAATGGGTTTACATCATTGACCCCTGATCAGATGATTCCACAGATGTTCGACTTCATCTCATCCATTCACATTCGTTGGAATGTACTAGAGTACCTTGGGAATCATTGACATCAATGGTGATCTCCCTCGCACTTGTTAACAGGTTTACCTCATCGACCGGTAATCAAGCGGTTTCTGCCATGTTCGACATCAGGCTGACATCTATTCACATGGTTAGATTCATACTACATTGGGATCGGTAAGAAGACCCTAGGTTGAGTTTTCACTCTTATGTATACTTTTCCCAGGTTATGAAGGAGTTATCTTGAACTATGACACATATATTGTTTCATTGGTCCACTTTGTATTGTTTGTGGCTATGTGTTATTGTCTCATAGGTCCACTGTGTATTCTTCGTGGCTACAATCAGTTCAGTTCATGGGAGTATAGATCCACATTGTATATTCAGTGGCTATACCTTTTGTCAATATAATTATGGATCGACAACGTATTTTAAGGCAGCCATACCTAAAAATTCTTTATTACTCAAGCATAGGTATGTCTACCTTAGGTTTGAGACATGTCATAATATTTGTTTGATGGTTGTGTGTAGATTTTTCCAACCTCTCTGCATCCATACCCTTTCTCGAAAAAGTCTACAAATTACTTCAGTCATCATCATCTTCTAACTTTACACTTTGGGGGGCAATCTGTTACACATCAAAATTACTCACTTCAATAGTGTCACAAGTGTCATCATTACAATTGTTGTAAGTGTCACATCTTGTCTGCAAGTGTCGCTTCTTAACCAAAAGTGTCACAAGTGTCACAAAAATCATATTACCATCTTTTCTATGTCGTTCCTCTAATGACATCACAAAGACACCTAAGACACCTCAAAGACTAGTTTTGAAGAAGATAAATCAGTTGACGAGTACAAGCCTTTTGCCACTGGAAAAACCACTC
Organism: Picea glauca; assembly: GCA_000966675.3. Taxonomy (NCBI): domain Eukaryota; kingdom Viridiplantae; phylum Streptophyta; class Pinopsida; order Pinales; family Pinaceae; genus Picea; species Picea glauca. Next base: position 275,115 of record JZKD02S2295657.1, on the reverse strand, counting down.
AAAAATGGATTTTGGAGGGCAGTGCTCCCCTACCCACTGTCAGGGAGTGCCAATGCTCCCTGGGCCTCTTTGGGGGAGTGTTCAAACACTCTGTGTACCCTTTTGGGGGAGCGCTACCTTTTCTAAGAAGATTTTTGGTTTGTTGAGCTAAAACAAGGAAGAATCCCCTCAATTTTTGAAGGTGGTTGGATTCGAATAGAAGGTCAAGGAATGATATTAGGAAATATCCTCAACTTAACCCAAATATCTCTTAAGTGGTTGGGCCTCTCCAAGGTTATATAAGGAGGCCTCCTCATGGTGAAAGGGGAGGTAGAGACCAGAGATTGATACCAAACTTATGATCCTATATGTGATATTAACATAAAATATTGGAGATCTGAAACTTATGATCCCATAAGTGAAATGTCATCAAATAAATTAGTGTATATTACTTGAGCAAATGGGTTGGACAAGGAGAACTGGGAGAAGTTGTCGCACCTTCATCAAAGGATTGTAAGTGCTTTTACTTGTTCTCATCAATATATCAATGCTTGGCCTGTTTCTTTCAAACTTATGTTTGTTCCACATGAGTTTGTCTTCAGTATATAGATCTATATTTGAGCTAATATTGGTAGAATACGAATTCCAATGTATCTTTTTTTGTTCTATAGGACCTATTAGGGAGATGAGGATCAAAGATCAGCCTGGACTTTGCAAGGAAAAACATCATTAATAAGGTGCATATCTTTCTTCTTCTCCTTCGTATATTAGCTTGATTAGATATAAAAGGATGTCAATGTCCATGCTAAACACTTTTCTATCTTGGCCTTACGAGTCTAGAGACCAAGAGTAAGCCGCTTGTCCGCAGGAGGATTCACCTGTAACAATCTTAGGTTTTCTGTCCATTTTCTCCACAGAAGAAAAATCCACATTCCAATTTGATTTCAGTCAATTTTTTATTGATAACATACGTGATTAGTTTTTCAAATTTTCAATATAAGGAATGTTTAGATATTCCTCAGTGTTGGTGTACCTATTGTTTTTTTCAGTCAGATAGATTTTTATGTTCTCTTCATAAATTGGATCGGGAAGGAAACCCTCAATCAATGACTTCATGGACCTCACTAGTGAGGAAAAATTCCATTGAGTTCATCTTCAAGGATTTCATTGTACAATTTTATCACCCAGTGGTTTGCATGCGCAGGCCTAGAACAGAGCCAAGAATCACTGAAGAATTCCATAGAATTTTCACCTCTCTGATTTTTCCAAAACATGAGATTGGCATCTATACCAGAACCACAATTAAATAAGAGTATATGGATGTTAATTGCCACCATACATACTACCAAAATATCTCCCTATAAGGATATTTGCATTGGAATACATTAGGCAAATGGCAAACTCTGATGACATCCATATTGTATTAGTGAAGAAGAAACAACAACTCATAATAAAAACCCAAATTGGTTCTTCATATGCAACAACAGAGGTGCAAGAGAAGATGCATAAAACCTCTTGAATAAGATGAACTTCACTCAGAGTTTCACATAGAATTATGACCCATTTGGTGTCATCTTAGAACTCAGGGTCAAACAAAAGAACACGCCTTATGCTCATGTACACAAGATAGAGATGGAAAAGTATATGAATCAGATAGATTGTAAAGAAAATACATTGTTGGAAACAGAAGAACAACCTCCCCCTGTCACTGCTTCACATACTAGCACACCTCAAATACAAACAGAAAAGAGAGAAAGGAAAGAGGTTTCCCCTTTAGTCATAGAGGTTTCAACTGAATAATTTCAAGTCTACATGAAGAGGGATAAAACCAGTCACCCATCGAACCTTCTCAAAGAAGGATAAATGCAGTCAACCATTTTCATGGAGGGACCACATTCCTCAACCTTTTCAGGTAGTCAGTTCATAGTTTCCACATCTTCATCTAAAAAATAAACAAACACTACTCTTTCATCTGAATCCTCTCATGAGAAAACAGGGTCAAATATCTTTGACAAGTACAAACAGATCAAGCAGAGGAATGAACAACTAAACAAAAACACATATGCCCAGTTCTGGAAGAAGACCTCCACTGCCCAACATATACTATTGTCATCATTTGACATAAATAAAGGAAGAATGTAAATGGAATTCCTGAAAGCACAAGTTCCGCATACCAAGACAATTGTTGATTACAAGAAGACTTATTTTGAGTTAAATGTGAAGGAGGTCCATCCAGTGGACCAAATGGAAATGCATAGGAAAACAGGGGAGATGATATTCTACACTTTGACAAACACCTCATTAACTTCTTCAAAATTGCAGGTATCTATGAATAACATCCAATCCCAATTGAAGCTGGAGAAAATCTTCTCTTTGGCTAAGGACAATAAGGTTAAATCACTAGAAGAGTTGGTGTTAAAGATTGGGTATGACCCATCGAATGTCAAGGTAGCTAAAGAATTGTTGAAGAAGAAAAATGTTGATATATCATCCTTGAGAAAACAACTAAATCTCCCAGCTACTGAAGATTCACAAGAAAAGGAGGTGGCTAAAAATGAAGGCCACAAACAGGGGATGTTGAAGTTGATCATGGAACAGAATGCACAGAGAAGAGATATGGAGACAAATATGGACAAACTAATAAAGGAGAAAGAACAAAGTGTGCATATGGATATTATTCCATTCGAGGCAGTCCCTTTGACAGGAGTGAGAACAACAAAAGTAGCTACAATAGTAGATATTACATCAGCCATCCCAGTGCAAGTTCCAGATGTATCTGAGAAACTTGTGAAGTCTATAGAAGACATGTCCCTTCAAGGGGAGGAGATCAAAAAATTGCAAGAAGAAGTAGAAAACCTCCAGGACCTTAAGTCTATGTTCCAAACCAGTTATCATGCAGAAATGAACAATTCTCAGAGACTTAGTCAACAACTACAACAACTGCAGAAAGAGACAGTCATGGAAAATACCTTATCCGAGTCTAAGAAAAACATCAAGGTATATATAAGCAAGTCTATGATAGAAATATGGCCATTCATATAGATCATCTTTGAACAACAAGAACTGGTATAGAAATCTAGAGAATCAATTAGTAAAATAAGAGAAAAGTTAGGAGAAACACCCACAAAGGCCACTGAGCTCATCAGATTCCTAAACTCCAAAAACAAGCAAGAGTTAGAATCAATGGAGATTGAAGAGAGGACAAATACTATCCTTATGGTCAAGAAGGTCCTCACCAAGAAAGGACTGATGTTGCAGCTAGAGGAGAAGGCTTAGGTGATGGACATTGGAGTTCAAATATTTTTCAGGAAGATTGAGGTATGACACAAGAAGGGTCTCTCTGGACTACTAGTTCTCAATGACAAACTAATAACTCTATCAGATTATAAGAAGAATGTCATTGCAGTGGAAAAGGATGGTTCCAGTTTTGTAGGCATACAAGGAAGCATTGCTGGAAAATATTTCCTAGAGACACTATAGTTGGACCTGAGTATCCAGTATAAGATAAAACATATTTTCATCACAAATCCCACTTTTGCCAAGTATACTGAGATGGACGAGATATATAGAAAGTTGCTCAAGGTTTCCATCCCTAGTAAAAAGAGATGGGAAGATTTATGTTATTTACTTGAGTAAAGGTAATTTTGAGGTTCTAGTCATCATGGAGTAGAGAGTCAAGTCAAACATAATGAGTCACTAACTACTTCCACAAAATCAGCACCAAGGATCTGAATAGATCAACAAAATTCCTATGTTTTGTAATATGAGATCTAATTAGTTAGATTTTTTCTCCATAATATCCTAGTCATCTATGACAAAATTAGATGTAAATAATTGTATATATACTTCTTCCTTCGAAGTATTGAGCGTTGATTTTTCCACCCATGAGCTATTGTGTAAACTTTTCAAAAGATCAACCAGTAATAAAACAGGCTTATTTACAGGATTCTTGTTTCAAATTCTTGGTGATGTCTCTCTTTATCTGTTAAATGTTTTCTTATTCTCTGTGAATCATTTATGTATTTCAGATTCTAATCATTAAAATGAAGTCAATAGAAAAGAAATTATCTTGTATACTTTGTCTCTAGTCTTTTAATGGTCTATATGTTTTTCATCTAAAATTAATTAATGGAATTCTTAGTTGCTCCTTTGCTTAGTGGACTCTCACACCTTTTCTGCCTTATTCACCTCATTTAATCTCAATAGATCCAATATTTTTACTACCTTTTCCTGTGAAGAAGACCTCATAAAAAGTTCAATCTGATCCTCATATTTAATACAGGCCCCATAGCCCAATGGAAATTTAATGCATTCTTTCAGCCAACTATTACAAACAAACAAACAAATTCAGACTATCATAACTAGCCTAACATTTAAAACTTAAAAAAATCTAAATCATACAGAGAGATCCCTCTCTGAAACTGGAAAGGCTAGAAGCCAGTTTCAAAAGTGGTTTTGATAGTTACCTCTGTCAATTTATTATAACCTTCGATAACCTCTGGGAATTACAGAGTGATAACATAGTGGTGACCATACTGAGGAGCTAAACAAATTTTCCAACACTATGGGAAGACATAATTACTACAAAGAGGTCAATTGGTATGTCTTCATACCAGTTGGTTTATGGAATGGATGTTGTCTTTCCTACTTATTTAGGTGTTCCTGTCATGAAGTTATTGCAGGAAGTACAGGTAGAACCAAATGACATCCAAATAAGAATCAATCAAACTATATAGCTGCAACAATATAGAGAAGAGGTCTATAATAAAACTCAAGTGATTCAGGAAAATATCAAGAAAATATATGACAGAGGAACCAAGGCTGATGACTTCCAGTTAGTAGATAAATTATTGAAATGGGACTCAGGAAATGAAGAAAAGGGAAAACATGAAAAATTTGACAATTTATGTAAAGGCCCATTCATAATACATGCATACAGAGGAAGAAATGCATTTTTTTTATCAAGGATATGGATGGATTAGATCTTCTAGGAGAACCTATCAATGGCAGAATGTTCAAGAACTATGTTTCACAAGAATGAATATTTTCTCACTCATTTCATTGTAAATAACATTTTAACTTTTATGTCAGGTGTGGGTTATTTTTTATCAGTGGTTGAAGCTCAGAGAGAAGGCCCTAAGCCCCTGATCAATATCACCACATTTACATTTATAATAAAGAAAATCAGAATGAAGAAAGGTATTGGAGAAGAATATTCAAGGAAGAAGGTAGCTGGTTCTTGGCACCTCACAAGGAGAGCACCATCCCCAAGTGGAGCCACTATTATAACCCTATATTTCATAGTATGACCCAGTGATTAGAATTTCTTCCTCTAGTCATATTTTATTGTAAATAATATTTTATTCTGCAAATGATTTACAAAAAGAAAAACAAAAACAAAACAAAAGAAAAAGAAACAAAAGGGATAAAAATAGAAAAAATGAAAAGAGGGTGTTGAAAAAGGAGCTTAATGCCAATATCAACAACCCTCGGTGCATTCCGGACCCCCCAACCTTTATGCCTTTAACGCGGTGTGTGGGG
>JZKD02S2295657.1:244717-269484 GCA_000966675.3 Picea glauca | reverse complement strand
CCCACTCAAATCCACTTACCTCCTACCCCCCTATGGAATCTTTCCAAACCACATACCCAATACCACCCATATCACTCTACCACTGTACCCCACTATCACCCGTTGCACGTCACACCCCACATACCCGTTGGACAATCAATTCCTTCCCCATGACCATTATTCTCCCTGTCATCACCCTTCGCCATAACGGACACCTTCGTTGCATTGTATAACCTTGTTTCTTCACCATTGTGACATTATTTACAGATCCATGCTTTGTCGACACCGCACCAAATCCATCTTTTGAGACAACTACCACTAAGGTCCACTGTCGACACATGAAATTAAACTGGGTAATTATACTCCTCCATTAAGTCACCTTTAAAACGTTGTTATTCATGGCTCCCAAAGTTGAATCCACTGAGACATCCGAAAATCCATTTCTTCCCCCTCCTGTAGACCTGGATCATATTCCCTTGGCAGATAAGGACTAAAACATTATAGAGACGAGGTGTGAATTTGAATTCTTCGAATTACACTTCTGGCTAAAGGATATTTTCCTGGATCAAAGCGACGAAATTGGACTCTGGGAATCTAATTTTCCCATGTACATGTTCCCTCAAACCTTCCACTTCCTAGAATTTTCCCTGAAATGTCAAGCTCATTATTTTCTCGGCCAAAGGGCCATCATTTCCTCTTCTAGTGAAACCATGTTCACCATTACCCCCGAATCCATTAATCGAATGTTACAGATACCAAGAATTGACTCTGCAGTCTGTTTCTCTGTAAAAACCCTGAATGACCTATACCAAAAACTCTTCTTCCCCCAAAGAGCCCTAATTTTTGAAATCTTTCTGCCAAAAGATGCTCAACTGCCTAAGAAAAACCCTCCCTATCCATCTTCCATATTCACTTTCAGGACAAACCATATTATTTCTACCCTATGTTACACGTTAGGATACTTTTCAGATGAATGGGTAGATGAACCTATCTTAGGTTTTCTGTCCATTTTCTCCATAGAAGAAAAATCCACTGTCAAATTTTATTTCAGTCATTTTTTGGTTGATAACATACATGTTCCATTTTTCAAATTTTTAACAGAAGGAATGTTAATATAATCCTCAGTTTTGGTGTACTTATTCTTGTTTTTTTGATCAGATAGATTTTCATGTGCTCTTCATATATTAGATCAAGAAGGAAACCCTCAATAAGTGACTTCATGGACCTCACTAGTGAGGAAAAATCCACTGAGTTCAACTTCAAGGATTTCATTGATCAATGTTATCACCCAATGGTTTGCATGCTCAACACCATAATAGATCCAAGAATCGATGAAGAAGTCTAGAGAATTATTCACCTCTCTGATTTGACCAAAATAAGAGATTGGTATCTATACCATAACCACACTGAAATAAGAGTATATGGATGTGAATTTCCACCATACAGACTGCCAAATATCTCCCTGTAAGGATCTTTGCATTGGAATACATTAGGCAAATGGTCTTGGCCCTTGACCAGGTTTTGTGGAAACATTGGTCATGTTTGACCAATTTTGGGACTTCGACAGTGTTGGGTATGTGTTATATTCTTTGCACGAGTAGTAGTGTCTGAGCACCTACACCAGGCGCGCAAGGGGGTTAGAGGGGGGCAGAGCCCCCCGCGCAGGGGTTTGGGGGAAGCACCCCCGAATTTTTTTTTTCGGGCCGACATATTTTCGTCGGGCCAACATATTTTCGCCTTGCCAACATATTTCTGGGATGACATATTACCGGGACCACATGATATTAGGTGGTTTTTGGCACATGGTTTTTTGCCGATGGTTTTCTAGTTCCGGTTAAGGAATTAGGGTTTTGGACTAATCCAGGTCATTGGGTTAGGGTTTTGGATGTCGCTGGCTCCTATATGTATATTGTATTGTAAACAATGTATGAATATAATATATGCTGGTTTTCCCGGTTTGGGTTTCCAGGTGAAAAATCTCTGTGTAATGTTTGTGTTTTCCATTGTATCTTTTCTGTTCTTTTCTTAATATCAGTTTGCAGTAGATATTGTACAAGGTTAGTATTTACAGACATGCTGGTCTAAGGTGGAGTGCAAGTCGAAGTGGAGATCGCAGGATCTCAGGGGAGTTTTGGGTTTAGGGTTTATGTAACAGGTATATTGGGATGTCAGCCCATGTTTTACCCATGTTTAGGCCAATTTTGTAAAGTATAAATAGATATCTAGGCAATGTAAGAAGTGGTGTGGGAGTGTGAGAAAGTAAGATATTTGGCTTAGTGCTAAGATTAGCTAAGTGGAAATGATGTAAGTGGGATCTATGTGATTGTAAGAAGGCTCTATGCAAATTGTGTGTTGAGAACTTGCAGAGTTAAGTGCAATTGATTGTAAGAAGGCTTTGTTCCTAGATCTACTCAGGGAAGGAGGACCTGGCGAAGTGTGCATAGAGCTCCTATCCTATGAAGAGTAGGATCTTGTGTCTCTATGCATGTAGATGATTGACAGAAGACAATAAAAGAGAAGAAGAGTTGGTGGAAGTAGCTCCAGGCTGGGGGTGAACCACGTATATCCTATGTTATGGTTGCTTTGTGCATTATTGTTGATATATTGGTCATTTGATTTATGCTTAGTGAAATAATGTATGTTTAGATGAATTTGATATGAAAGATTAGTGCTTAGCCATGTGAATGAATATTATATCTGATCTATTTTGATGTGCTTAGTGTTTGAATGTATTAGATCTTGGCGAATAATGCATTGCTCTATAATTAGGGTTTTATCTGTGTTGTGAATAAAGGTTAAATACTAATGAATTACGACTGTTAAGTTCTCTGTTAGAGTGTTGTAATCACAGATCTGTGTCACAGATAGGTTGCAAACACTTGATTCCTACAACCACCCCTGCCTCTACCTTGGGTGAGACTTCATCTACTTCGCAGGTGTTGTTGAAAGGGTCGATAGTTAGGGTTTTGTTGGTGCATTGTTGAAGTGTTGAACCCTGGTGTTATTGGATAAATCGGTAGGTGAAGACACTAATTGATCTCCCTAGATCCACCTGGATCTAGAACAAAACACACCAGAACATGACGCTTTCCTTAAGTTTTAGATATTAAATTTACTAACTAGAGAGGGATGGGTGACATATCATTTAAACAATGATTCCTCTTGCCATCGCCATCCTAGATCCATTCCAACGCTCATACAATGATGAACCTGCAAAATAATGCAACCAACCAAAGTGATAGCAATAGCATAAGCTCAATATAAACCTATGTATGTGATCAAGGAATCATACAATAAAACACAAGAAGATTTATAGGAAAGAATCATATTACTGTATCATATTAAATGTGAAATAGAGATTAAAACCATGGCCTTAATGTCGTAAGGTCCCTTCCAACTGTCCTTCATTCCCCACACACTTTCACTCCAAGAATTCTAAGAGCACGGATCTGATAGTATTCACAATCTATCTTGACAAAGGAAAAAGGAAAAACCACTCTAACCAAGCTAATAATTCTAATCCAAATCCAACTTAGCCATTCTCCATGAGATCTTCTCTCCTTTTATATGTTTAAGAGGATAAGGTGATTAGGTTAGGATGATCCCACTAAATCATGAAAGCGAGTAAGATCCAAACCATTCAGATGCCACCTCACCATGGAAATTTCTCCTTCTAGAAGATTCGAGAAAACGCTTGTTTTTCCCACGTGTAAGCATTCTTACACCCTACCTATAGAGAATAATCTGAACTCCTCATGACCTAGCTATGATGCAGCCTATGAGAATCAGGCATTCTCACACCCTAGCTATAATGCAGCCTGCGAACTTCCTTTTTTATAGGTTTTTACAAAGGAAAATGCAACTTCTTTTCTCAAGAAAAGTTCTTCTCCCTTCCTTCTTTAGGAACTCAGGCCACTGACCCTTCCGAAGGAAAAAGATAGGTTTACATCATTAACGATCATAAAAATGATGAAAATAATATGTAACAGAGATCCCCCCAAAGTATGAAGTTAAAACATAGTGATAGCTGAAATACTTTGTCGAGTGTGTGTAAGGAACAAGGAACAGTCGGTTGGAAACCTACCAACAAACAAGGAAATAAAGTACAATAATATATCATCACTGAGGTAGGCATTCCCATAGTCATAATACAAATGCCTCAAAGCATAAATTTCGACATGCGAAGATCCATGTCAAGTAAGACAGGTCATGGCCACCAAACATACACTGTGGATCCATGCCAATATGAATCAAATATGAGCATAGCCACCAAAAATACACTGTGGATATATGTGTTAAAGACTCGAATTTGAACATAGCCACCAGACATACACTGTGGATCTATGCACCAATACAATATGAATATACTCCAACACAACCTGGATCTAACAGAAAAGATACAGGGTCTTCATATCCACCACTCTATAGTACGAACCTAACCATGCGAATACATGTGTTGGCGTTGAACATGGTAGAAACCACTTGATTACTAGTCAATGATGAGAACCGTTAACAAGTGCGAGGGAAATCACCATTAATGTCAATGACTCCAAAGGTACACTAGTACAATCCAACGAATGTGAATTAATGCGTTGAAGTCGAACACTCGGCAGAATCTCCCGATCAGGGGTCAATAATGAAAACCCACTGTCGAAAGTGAGGAATCCTTCCATTGAGGCATGAAATTTCCAAGGTACCAATTAGTTTCTAAGTCTAATTCTTGGATAATGAGTTGAAGTCGACAGGAAAAGACTCGTCATAGGAGGGCCTTAATATATCCCACATCAATGACATGAAACAGGTAACAAGATTTGAAGTGGATCAGAGTAACAAGTGATTCAGGATTGACTTAGGGATGGACAATGCAATAGAAGGCTTAAGGACTACATAAATGGCCGACGCAATAGAAGTCTTTTAGGGTTGAACTTCTCTTTGAACATATTGGCAACATGACAAATGTCTTGGAAAAACTGACTCAACAATAGGGATCACAGACCAATTTGTAATCTTATAAAGAAGTATGATCAAGAGACAAGCCAATTTTCCAACTTAGACACAAACCGAGTGAAAGGGTGTCATGTTAAAAAGTGTCTCTTCCACATAATACAGGTTTAGATACATTTCTTTCCCAATTTCTCCCCCACAATTTTTGGCAAGTACTTCTTTATTTTTATGCAAGCTTGAGGAGAATAACATATGCTTGTAATGTAATCTCATCCTTCGGATGAGTCCTTCGAAGTATGTTTAACGAACCCTAGGAAGGAGTGGTTCGGTCCCACATGGGCCTTTCAATGTGTGTTCTCTGAGTCCAAAGAAAGAAAACTCAGGGGTTTTTCATGTTTTGAGAGTCTGAAAAAAACTTAAAGAGAACTCTCCCAATTCCTTTTTCGTAAATTAGTTCGACGAGACTGAAAAAGTGATAAACTATCACTCACTGAACGTTTTCTTCAAATACTTTTACGAGCGTGAAAAGAACAAGATCGCTCGGAAATCTTTTCATGTTTAGAGAGTCTGAAAAGATCTTAAAGGGAACTCCAGGGGGTTCCTTTTTCATATAATCTTTACGAGTATGAAAAAGTGATAAAAGTATACTCGGTTAGATTCTCATTGATTTACGAGCATGAGAAAGAACAAAGACTAAGCTCGGTAACTTATTCTCATGTATTTGCGAGCATGAGAAAGAACAAAGACTAAGCTCGATATTGTTTTCATGTTTACGCAAGCTTTAAAACAAAACAAAAATATGCTTGGGATAGATTTTATTTTTACACAAGCTTAAAAAATAAACTAAAATATGCTTGGACCTAGTTTTGTTTTTACACAAGCTTGAACCGGAGGAAACTATACTTGAGGTAGGTGGTTTCATTTTTACACAAGCTTGAACCATAGAAAACTATGCTTGTGACTTCCCAATGCATAACACATGGAATGGTTGGTACTTAGCCCCCATCTTAAGAAACTAGCGGTTTTAACTTCAACATGAAGTCCAGAGGCTGTAAGAAATGCCCCTCAAGCTTCTTTTTGTCCAACTTCAAAGGTGGATAAAATGAAGTTTCAAACAATAGATGAAGGAATTGACTCAACAGAGAGGGGGAAGTTGTTCCATTTTTTAACGAGCTTGACACAGGATCAAAACTATGCTCGAGACTCTAGGTATAATCTCCATACCTTTCATTTTTTAACAAGCTTGACATAGAAACAATAACTATGCTTGTAACCTCTGTTTCATTGTTTAACGAGGTTTCTACAGAGACGCAAAAACTATCCTCAAGTGGTTTCATTTTTAACGAGATTGAAATAAAAAAACCATGCTCAAAGACCTTTGTTTCATTTTTTAACGAAGTTGCCTCAGAGATGCAAAAACTATACTCGGAGTCTTCTTGATCATGGATTCGAAGAGGACAATGCTCTGGAAAGAGACCATGTCAAGGGATAGAACTTGGTCATGTCTTTCAAGAGGTCTTTGCTGGAAGGAAGAAACACACTCTGGAAGGACACCAGGTTGAGGGTCATGAAAAGAGTAAAGAGATCAAGCTCTAACAACCCTATCGAAGAGATCACCATGTTAACTATTGGATCTAAGTCATTAGAAGTTGAAGCCATGGGCGACAATGCCACATAATTGACCTGTGGCGGGGGTGATACCGTTTTCATATAAGAACCATTCAGGGAGGCAATCCAGGTGGGGTCAATGAATGAAAATTGATCAACAATCACAACCCGTCCATTGTGAGGGAAAGATATCACACAAAAAAGAGTAGACACAATAGCTTTCATGGAATAGACATAATCTTGCCCAAGAAGTAAAGAGAAATACAAGGGATCTTGGACTACCATGACATGAATGAAGACAATTTTCCTTCCCAAAGTTACAGGAAACCGAGGAAGGGTCCCTAAAGGTTGAATGGTTCTTCTGTTAAAAACTAACAAATTCTACGTAACTGACGCAAGTGGAGGAAAACCCAAAGCTTGTCAAGAAAAAGAGGACAAAATACTAACAAATGCACCTTCATCTATCAGTGTCTGAGGAACATCTCGACCACAAACCTATACTATAATATAGAAAGGAAAGTGAGAGGGAAGACGAGTTCCAGTTCACACCCCAATCAAAATGGATGGCCTCATAACTTGGAGGGGGTTCCACGGGAGAAGGAGAAATAGCCCTCGGCATGGTAGATTTTGTATCAATGAAAAAACATGGGCAATATCAGGTTTACTCTCTAGCGAGATAGTAGGATCAATCGATGGAGAGATCAGATTGACCACTTGGGTTTCATTCTCCAAGGGGAGAATGGGGTCGACAGGTGTAAATGGATCGACCACTTGGGTTTCACTCTCTAACGAGAGAGTGGGATCGACCAATGATGGAATCGGATCAACCACTTTGTTAACACTCTCTAAAGGGAGAGTGGGATCGATCGACGATGGGATCAGATGGACCACTTTGTCAAATGGTTCAATTAAGGACATGGCCAGATTAACCACTTGATCAACCAGACTGACTGACGGGGGAACCAGATTGATCATTCCATCAACTACAGGTGGGTTTAGAGAAATCTTGCGATAAGAAGCTAGAAGTTGAGGTTGTGAAATAGTCACGTCTTCCAGTAATTTTGAGGCTTTGTCCATATGAGGGAAAATATGAGTTAGATGATGCCCTTTTCATAACATACATGGAACCTGGCTCTACTTTTCTTCTTCCCAACTATATCGTGACTAGTCGACGGGAATTCATCAGCATGTTGTTCAGAGGCTAACGACATGGGTTGGCGAGGATGTGTAGACCATGATTCTATAACGTTGGATAGACCAGGTCATTCCTTAAGAATATGGATACCTTTACAAATCCTATAAGGGTACTTGAGCTTACAGGTTTTTTGGGTCATTTTGACATCATCAACACTCCTAGCATGATTAACAGTAACTGGTTGTTTTCCAACATGTTTGACAGTGGTTGGAAGTTTGGATCCTTGCTTGATTTTCTTCTTCTTATTCTTTCTTTTCTTCTTCTTCTTATTCATCAGGTTACTAGCTTTAGAACTTTCACTCGACGAAGAAGATGAAATGGAAGGCGACCTTGCAAACGAAGAAGGCAAAGAAGACCTTATTGGTGAAGAAGGTGAATGATCAACATGAGGTTGATGTTCTTGGGGGGAAGTGCTTACGACCGAAGCACTTACTGCATTCGGGATTACTTGAGTGGAAAACAACCACACCAGCAATCCAATTGTGAGACCTGGAAGGCTCAAAGTAGCGATGTGAGGAGGACCAATGTTTCCATAAGAAGGAAAAACAAAAGGTTCCCCTAGAGTAGGGGTTCCTTCATTGGTCATTTAGGGAACTGTTGCCATATAAAACAAATCCAACCTAGAGTCTGCTAGGGAAAACAAACAGCACACGCTAAAAATCTACAAACAAGCAAACAAACAAAACCTTCTCAAAATGAGCACACTAGTTGGTGATGAAATCCAACATCGCGGGAAAAAAGTAAGAAGGGGATAAGATAGAGAGGGTGGAAAAGTTACGTTGACGACCTACTTAATGGACTTACACCCTGGTGCAAGATCCCACACATAATTGTGGGTATACCCTCCAAGGAGCCTGAGTGATTTTGGCCAATGTCAATTCCAGGTACCGTGAAGGCTCGCCCCTCCACAGTCACCTTGTGTAAAGACCCTAAAGAGATAGGCCACTAAGGTTACCAATCACTACAGTGATGCCTGGGGAAACGGTCGACAGTCCTATCCATGCGCAAGGGCAGGGTATCTAGCCCAAAATCAATTTGAAAGGCTTCCATTCATCATTGTGGGTATACCTCTCAAGCGACCCCCATAATATGTGCAACCTCTACACCAAGACCAACAAAGTAGGGTGAGTAACTCTTCCAGTCTTAATGCGACCTCGTGATTGACCCTTGTGTGAGAAGGGATTCCCAAGACAAAATGTAGTAAGTGGATTTAACTGTCCCTATCACAAGATACTATGTTTGTTTGCATCTTTGGAAAGTTATCTTTCACACCTATTCCAAATCCCTACAACTAATCTAATGTAGGTTTGCTACCAGAAAATATAAAAATTTCTAATCAATTTTTATAAGTGATTTATTTTTAAGGTTGTTGTTACTTAAAAGGAAGATGGCGTGGACAATATGGTGTTTTGACCGACTCGAAATTTATGCAAAGAGATGAAGATGCAATCTTTTCATTTCGATGAAAGATATGATACAAGAAGGAGAAAACATTTATCATTCCCATATGCACGATGTCCAAAAATATATTAAACTCATCAATATCAAGATTCTCAAGAAATGATAAAAAGGTACTGTACACCAATGCACGATGAGGGAGAAAAAATTTCGGAATTTAAGACCCAAAAATGCCAAGAATCATGCAATTTCTCTATTCCAAATGCAAGGATGCCCCCAATCTAATATAAAGCAAAAAATTAAATCTTTTTGTTTCAAAAATTCCACTAAAATCAATAATGAACTTTGTTAAAACAAATAAACCCAAACTAAAAGTTTTCTTTTAAAGCGAACTATTCAGAAGAAATCTAATCTTTCCCTAAACAATTATAAAGAAAACACACCTTTGTAATTGAAAGACACTCAAACCAAGAGAATAATCCTTCAAAACCAAAAAAATAAAATATGGCTAAAAGCAACTCAAAGAATGTCGAGCAGACTGTAAACACATAATATAGGCTCCAAAAGTTCAATCCAGTTTATCAAAGAAAAACTGGGCATCAAAAAGACAAGAAGACCTAATCCAAAACTTTTACAAATGAGTTCGCATCCTGGTAGTGGGATACAGTGCAAGAATTAGAGATTCTCCCAGTCTAGATATAGGCGGGGTATGAGAAGTTCACACTAAACTAAACAGTAGGGTGTGAACATCAATGATTCTCACAGGACACAGAGAGGTACAGTGCGAGAAGGTTTGTAATTAAGAAAAATTTGGAAAAAGGACAATAATTTTGAGTGAACTTTCAGATCCAGAGAGTCTGGATGGATTTCCCACAGACTCAGAGACCATAAATCAAGCAATCAAAGAAAGGGAAACTAGACTAACTAGGAAACAATCCAATCCCCAGTACGATCACCAATTTTTTTATTAGATAAATCGGTAGGTGTGGAAACTTACTGATCTCCCTAGATCCACCTAGATCTAGAACAAAACACACCAGAACATGACACTTTCCTTAAGTTTTAGATATTAAATTTACTAACTAGAGAGGGATGGGTGACATACCATTTAAACGTCACTTCCTCTCACCATCGCCATCTTATCTCCATTCCCATGCTCATACAATGATGAACTTGCAAAAGAACGCAACCAACCAAAGTGATAGCAATAGCATAAAATCAATATAAACCCATGTATGTGATCAAGGAATCATACAATAAAGCACAACAAGCTTTATAGGAAAGAATCATATTATTGTATCATATTAAATGTGAAAGAGATATTACAACCATGGCCTTGATGTCGTAAGGTCCCTTCCAACCGTCCTTCGTTCCCCACACACTTTCACTCCAAGAATTCTGAGAGCACAAATCTGATAGTATTCACAACCTATCTTGACAAAGGAAAAACTCAAAACCACTCTAACCAAGCTAATAATTCCAATCCAAATCCAACTTATCCCTTCTCCATGAGATCTCCTCTCCTTTTATAAGTTGAATAGGATAAGGTGAGGAGGTTAGGATGATCCCACTAAATCATGAAAGAATGTAAGATCCAAACCATTCGGATGCCACCTCACCATGAAAATTTCTCCTTCTAGAAGATTCGAGAAAACGCTAATTTTTCCCACGTGTAAGAATTCTCTCACCCTGCCTATAGAGCAGACTGCAAACTCCTCATGACCTAGCTATGATGCAACCTACAAGAATCAGGCATTCTCGCACCCTATCTATAATGCAACCTACGAACTTCCTTTTTTATAGGGTTTTTACAAAGGAAAATGCAACTTCTTTTCAGGAAAAGTTCTTCTCCCTTCCTTCTTCAAAAAATCAGGCCACTGACCCTTCCAAAGGAAACAAATAGGTTTACATCATTAATGTTCATAAGGATGATGAAAATAATGTGTAACACCTGGGTCTGCCCCTATGCCAACAAATGGTTATGTTGTTGGTACGTGAAACTGTGATTGTCGGGACCTAAAACTGTGATTATTGGGAACTAAGGAAAAGATAAAGATATGTGCGTAGATCTATTGCCCTATTACATAGTATTCTACTTGACTTGTGAAGCTCTGTGCTAAGAAAGGAATCAGATTTGAAGAAAAGAGGTAATATCTTAAAGCTTTGTGCTCTAATAAAGGTAAGATAAATGGAAATTTTTGTTTCAAAAGTATGTATCTAGGCATGTTTGATAAATTTTGTCCTAGCCTAAAAACTAGGGCACAACTAGAAGACAAAAGATTTGATATGCATAGATCTGATAGAAATTGTGAAAGATATGTTATTCCTATGCATAGAAAGGATCTTTGGACTAACAAATGGATGTAGTATCCTAGAAATAATTTTTTGCAGGTTAGTTATTGTGATCCTAGTGCACAGTATAGGAAAGGTTGGGGATCATTTAAGAGAAAGAGAGGATTAACCTGTTTTTATAGTTGCAGAAGACCAAGACATCTAGCTAAAGAATTCCTTGGTAGAGGACCTAGTTGTCTTTGTTGTAAAGCTATGGAACATGAAGTTCTGGATTGCCCTAGCATGATTTCTAAATTTTAGAAGATGAATATGAGACAAGAAAACCATGAGGAAGGCCAAGAAACTAAGACCATGGCAGAATCCCAAAAAGAATAAGAGACTGTATTATTGGAGAATAAAGAAACCCTGAATGATCACAGAAACACTAATCTATCAGAGATCTTAAAAGAAAAAGAGTGCATAGAAACAAGAATAGGAGACTTCGACATAGACTGTATTTTGGATGAGGAAACACAAGTGAATGTTGGCCCTTGACCAATTTTTTAAGATCCTTGGTCACTTTTAACCCCTTTTTGGGACTTTGACAGGCTGTCGAAGGCGGAACGCAAGTCGAAGCGGAGATCATGGGATCTCAGCCCCTTGTTTGGAGATTTTTGGGTTTTGGGCTTATGTAACGGGAATGGGGATTTTGGCCCATGGGTTTACCCATGTTTAGGCCCTTTTGTAATGTATAAATAGATGTCTAGTTGATGTAAGAAAGAGAGATAGAAGAGATATATGTGTGATGTTGGGATAAGTGCAAGTGATAGTTGTAAATTTTGTGTGCATGTTGTGTTGGCACTTGCAGGGCTAAGAGAAAGTGGATGTAAGAAGATTATGTAGATTGTAAGAGGGATTTTTGTTGTAACCTAACTCGGAGAAGGAGGATCTGGTAGAGTGTGCGTAGATCTCCTGTCCTATGTGGAGTAGGATATTGTGGCTCTGTGCATGCAGATGATTGACAGAAGGAAATAAAGAGAAGAAGAGTTGGTGGATGTAGCCCCAGGCTAGGGGTGAACCATGTATATCTTGTGTTATGGTTTCTTTGTGCTTTATGGTTGCTACATTATTCATGAGATTTATGCTTAGTGTAATAGTACGTGCTTAGATGAATCTGATATGATAGTTTAGTACTAAGTAATATGAATGAATGCTAGATCTAATCTATTTTGATGTGCTTAGTGCTTGAATATATTAGATGTGGGTGAATACTGCACTGCTCTACAATTAGGGTTTATCTACATTGTAAACAAAGGCTAAATACTAATGAACAATAACTTGTAAGTTCTTTGTTAAGGTGTTGTAATCACAGATCTGTGTTCCATCTAGGTTGCAGACATCTGATTCCTGCAACCACCCCTACCTCTACCTCGGGTGAGACTTCATTTTCTTTGCATGTGTTGCCAAAAGGGTCGGTAATTAGGGTTTTTTTGGTGCGTTGTTGAAGCATTGAACCCCGGGTCTGCCCCTGTGCCAACAAAGTGTTCTATTTTCGGGACCTGAAACTGTGATTGTTGGGAACTGAGGAAAAGAAGAAACTTTGTGCATAGATATATTTCCCTATTGCGCAATACTCTACTTGACTTGGGAAGATATGTACTACGAGAGGAGGCAGATCTAAAGAAAAGAGGTAAGATCTTGAAGCTTTATGCTCTGATAAAGGTAAGATAAGTGAAAACTTTTGCTTTGAAAGTATGGATCTAGGTATGTTTGATAAATTTTGACCTAGTCTGAAAAATAGGGAATGGTTAAAGAAAGAAGATTTGATATGAGTAGATTTGATAGAAATTGTGAAAGATATGTTATTCCTATGCATAGAAATAATGTTTGGACTAACAAATGGATGCAAGATCCTAGGAAGAATTTTTTATAGGTTAGCCACTATGATCCTAGTGCACAGTACAAGAAAGGTTGGGGATCATTTAAGAGAAAGAGAGGATTAACTCTTTGTTACAGTTGTCGAAGACCAGGACATATTTCTAAGGAATGCCTTGGTAGAAGACCTAGTTGTCTTTGTTGTAAGTCTATGGACCATGAAGTTATGGATTTCCCTAGAATGATTGCTAAGGTTGAAAGAATAAATATGAGACAAGAAAACCCTGAGGAAGGCCAAGAAACTAAGACCATGGAAGAACCCCATAAAGAATTAGAGATTGTATTACTACAAATGAAAGAAACCCTGAAGGATCACGGAGATATCAACTTATAAGAGATCTTCAAAGAAAAAGAGTGCATATAAACAAGAATATGAGACTTCGACATTGACTATATTCTAGATGAGGAAACACGGGTGAATACCATGATAGAAAGAACCTGGGAAATTTTCGAAAAGCCTGCTATGATTCCTTCATTGGGAGGAATAGAATTATTTAGAGGAAATTTGATAACCCAATGTGGAAGACTTACCCAGACCTCTATGAGTTCTCATGAAACTTCGACATTGGAAGAATTTGAGGTCGTTAAATTTATTAAGAAAAAGGCCCCATTTTCTATATTACTAGGAAAAACCTATATTGAGAAAGATCAAACCCGAAGAAAAGAAGATGAATCTCTAGAACAAAGAAAGCAAGAACTAGGAGACTTATTGACTAGGAGAATAGCACAATTACTGAAAGAACAAGAAAACCATTCGAAGCTACTAAGGACTAGAAATCTGGATTTCGAAGTTGAAATAACACAAGAAGACTTGGAACACTTGTTTGTACAGGAGATTAGAGAACCTACCCCAGACAAAGAAGAACTATTTCCCTTGAACCCTAGGAAAGACCACCAATAGCGGGAAGTTACTATGCCAAGAGGAGATAAGAATCAGAATGGAAAGAGGAATACTAAGACACAGATCACAGGGAAGAAGGCTAGAAACGTTAGCAAGAAGAAAGCAAAGTTGAAGAAATTATAGGAAGTTCCAGAGAAGACTTTGCAGAAGGAAGGTCTCCAGAGTTTGAACTTCGTCGTCATATCAAAGAAACATAGATTGTCACTTCTCCATGGCAGAGAAATATAACAGTTGGAGGCATTATGACCATTAGATTGACGCTCCCGAATAGTTAGAACAATAGTTATGATCAGAACACTCGCCATTGGATCATTGGGACCGTGCCATAACGGATAAAACTACATTGATGAAGGCTTCTTGTCCGTTGGAGGGACCCCTTACGTCGTTTTCTACTTATTCCATCGACTGATTCACCGAGAACACTTTTACAAATTGTATCTGAGCCAACAAGAGAACTCATTTTTACCACGTTGTATTTACTTAGACTTCACCACTTGTTCTATTGCATTGAGCATTTGTTAATCAACCTGAGTTATTTGATCTCGAGCATGCATGTCGGATGAACTCAACACAATAGAAAATTCAGTAGAAAAAATACTAATCGATCTAATGGCTTCAAGCTTCATCAACGAGAGAAGTGCAAGCCTCCCCGTTGACTCCTCGCAGATCTGGACCATCCTGAGTTGCGACTAAAAAACACAACAAGCATCGCAATGACTTGGTAAACACAAATTGAATCCCATCCATCTTTCCCAACTACATCCCACCTATGGCCAGCGTGGTGAGTTGTGATAGTGTCCCAGGGGACTTCAATTACACTTTGATTACTACACACCTCCCGAAGGTGATACGTTCAGTTAAACCATAGCTGGATAAGATCATGACATTAAATATCAATGACTTCAACCTAGGGGATCACAAGAACTATAGAATGCTCGCCCCTATAGGTATTTGACTAGGATGAAGAGGAAGAAGTCGAGGATAATCCCCCAACCATGGACTATGGACCTCACGCAGTCCACTATTCTGAACGTAATGAAGATACCCCATTTTAGAAGGCACCAGGAGGTTAACGCGTGCATTAAGCTCCTTCTATCGTTCTTCCATGGTGGCTATCTGTGGCTAGACATATGCATCACAATCGACCTAACGTTGATCCATTGAATCATCGGATTGAGCATGCAGGACCAGAACCGCAAGACTTTTACCCAGGAAAGGTTGCAGACCGTGCCCTGGTGTAGAAGATTAAAGATACCTATGGCGATGTGGAGAAGGGGAAGCAAGGATACAAGGTAGCCTCCATCCAGAATGGAGCAGTGCACCTCACTTGCCAGTTGATTGTTGGTAAGCTAGTAAGAAAGAACATACCCACGTAGGTCACGGGGTTTGTTGTTGACCTCGCAGGAAAATGCATGGATGGGCTACAAATGAACTAGGCAAGCTACTTAGTTAACCAGTTAGAAAAAGACTGTCGTGAAGCTCAGGATCAGGGCTATGAGTTCCATTTTAGTTGTTTGTTGATCCTCATCATGTTCATTGCTTGGGACATGTCAGAAGGTGCAACCTTCCCTGAAATAGAGCCATCTGAACCCTTAGCCGTGAAGTTCACCATGCTCGGGTATTCGAGTGACATGGGAAAACAATGGTAGTAAAACGTGGTGTTCCACACCTACTACCTTCAGTTAAAGAGGGTTATTGAGGTTGTCCCTCGTATGACACCGAACACCCTGCACAAGTTCATGCCATTTGTGAAGTTCCACGCAGACAAAGATTTTATCTATATCATTGTGCAAAGAGATGAACACAAAGAAGTACTACAGAGTTATTACAAACTCACAGAGGATGAACTAGTAGAAATAACTAAGGAATGTCCTGCAGAGCTCTTTGTCCCTGTTGATCGCGTAGAACTGTCTGACCCCGAACTAATCGGAAGCCCGGTGGTCACTTGTGAAGGGTATGATACACCTGGAACTAGCAGAAGGAAGAAGATAGAAGAGGTACAGAATTTGAACAACACATCATAAGAGACTACTTCAGAATCACTTAGTGGAGGAGGTGATGATGAAGTAGACAAAGAAAAGAACAATGGAGATGAAGACAAGAAGAATCAAGGTGAAGTAACACTGCCTAAGGATCCCGTTGATGAAGTTGAGGCATCCAAAAAAAGAAAGGTTTCCCCCAAAAAACCATCATCACGGAAGAAGTCAAAAGATGGTAAGACCAAGCTGCAAACTATGCTCACACTCGATGACTTCGAATTCATCATCACAGTTGTATCAGATGCCCCAGAAGACATTTTCCAGAAAAATGAAGCCAATCAAGAAAACATGTATGAAAGAATTGAAGAAGAACTATGAGGGGTACATAAGTCCCTTCATTCCAGCTGCACAGTTTCCATTGTTCCCCCACCATTAGAAGAACCATAGTTGGGAGATGAGCCTACTCCAACTCCATAGAATAGCTGATGCAACTGAAGCTCACCTTCGTCGCACACAGGAAGAAAAAGAATAGGCCACAGTGGCCCTAAAGAAAGCACAAGAGTAATTGATAGAGCAACTTTGAGTTGCACAATAAGAGAAGGATTACCTCCAAACAAAGTTCGAAGAGGATAGATCGGAGATCCAACAAGAGAAAGAAAAGTTTCTTGAAGAGAAGATCGGAGTCAAAGAAGCAGTCAACAGAGCACTTCGCTCTGTGAGGGGCCTAGAGAAAAAGGAGGAAGACCCAGTGGATCATCAAGTAGCGAAGCTTGCTGAAGCCATCCAACAGCTTCAATAGAGAATATCAAATCTAGAGCTACAAACAGTACCAAGTACTCCGTAGGATGTGTGATACCAAAGAGAACCCACTGCCCAGAGCGTAGTTGAGAGGGTCAGAGGATTAGCTTTGGAATTTAAACAGCTTAGCAGTAGAAGTGCGCAGACTTATGAGCAACTTATGGAGGACCCTGAAATGAAGACACTAGAGTCACAACTCCAGGAGGAAAAGAAGAAAGCAGCATCAGTGCAAGTGTATTTGAAGCTCCTGTCAGCAGTTGAGCAAATGAAAATAACCTAGGAATAGTGCACTGCTCAATATCAGGTCCATACCATACAGAGAGAAGTCATGGAAGTGACTCAGAGGCTCCAACCAGTCCAGAACGAATCTTTCCAACTGTTTGAGGAGATTGAAGGTCAAGGAGAAGAGCTAGAACAAGTAGTCATTGCAGTCAAACAATGCTTGGAAGGACCTATGAACATGGCAGTTATTCAGGAATTCACCGAGCAGGAGACCCTGACGAAGCAGCAGGTCAAAGTAGCTCAAGCCAAGCTCGAGGATTTTGAGGTAGAGCTACCTAGATAAGAGTGTCTTGGGATGAGTCACGGGTGAGTGTTGGGGGCTTGTTGGCCCTTGACCAAGTTTTGAAGATCCTTGGTCACTTTTGACCCCTTTTTGGGACTTCGATAGGTTGTCAAAGGCAGAGCGCAATTCGAAGTGGAGATCGTGGGATATCGGCCCCTTGTTTAGGGATTTTTTGGTTTTGGGCTTATGTAACGGGTATGGGGATGTCATCCCATGGGTTTACCCATGTTTAGGCCCTTTTGTAATGTATAAATAGATGTCTAGGCGATGTAAGAAAGAGAACCAAACAAGATATATGTGCAATGTTGTGTTGAGTGCAAGTGATAGTTGTAAATGCTTTGTGCATGCTGTGTTGGGCACTTGTAGGCATAAGTGCAAGTGGATGTAAGAAGCTTATGTAGATTGTAAGAGGGATTTATGTTGTAACCTAACTCGGGGAAGGAGGATCTAGCGGAGTGCACACATATCTCCTATCCTATGTGGAGTAGGATCTTGTGGCTCTGTGCATGCAAATGATTGACAGAAGGAAATAAAGAGAAGAAGAGTTGGTGGATGTAGCCCTAGGCTGGGGGTGAACCACGTATATCTTGTGTAATGGTTGATTTGTGCTTTATGGTTGCTACATTATTCATGAGATTTATGCTTAGTGTAATAGTATGTGCTTAGATGAATCTGATATGATATTTTAGTACTGAGTAATATGAATGAATGCTAGATCTGATCTATTTTGATGTGCTTAGTGCTTGAATATATTAGATCTAGGTGAATACTGCATTGCTCTGTAATTAGGATTTATCTGCATTGTAAACAAAGGTTAAATACTAATGAAAGATAACTTCTAAGTTCTCTATTAAGGTGTTGTAATCACATATCTATGTCCCAGCTAGGTTGTAGACATCTGAGTCCTGCAACCACCCCTACCTCTACCTCGGGTGAGACTTCATCTGCTTCATAGGTTTTTCCTAAAGGGCCGGTAGTTAGGGTTTTTCTGGTGCGATGTTGAAGCATTGAACCCTGGGTCTGCCCCTATGCCAACAGTGAATATCATGATAGAAAGAACCTGGGAAATTTTGGGAAAGCCTGCTATGAATCCTTCATTAGGAGGAATAGGATTATTTAGAGGAAATCTGATAGCCCTATGTGGAAGACTTACCCAGATATCTATGAGTACTCATGGAACTTCGACAAAGGAAGAATTTGAGGTTGTTAAATTTATTGAGAATAGTGCCCCATTTGTTATTTTTTTAGGAAAAACCTAGATTGAGAAAGATCATATTAGAAGAAAAGAGGAGCAAGCCTTAGAACAAAAAAAGAAAGAATTAAAGGATTTCATGACAAGGAGAATAACACACTTAATAGAAGAAAATGAAAACAAGTCGAAGCTACTAATGACCAGAGATCTGGACGTTGAAGTTGAAATAATAAAGGAAGATTTGAAGCACCTTCCTATACAAGAGAGTAGAGCACCTACCCCCCAAAAAAGAGAAGTATTACTCTTAGAACCCCTTAACGATCCACAATACTGTGAAGTTACTATTCCAAGAGAAGATAAGAATAGTAATAGAAAGAGAAAACCAGTGACTCAGATTACAGGAAATAAATCCAGAAAGCTCAGCAAGAAGAAAGAAAATCTAGAAAAATTGCAAGAGGCACCAGAGAAGACTTCGCAGAAGGAAGGTTTCCAGAACTTGAACTTCACCGAAATATCAGAACAACTCAGATTGGCACTTCTCCATGGTGGAGAAATATGAATGTTGGAGGCATTATGACCATTATATCGATGCTTCCAAACGGTTAGAACAATATTTATGATCAGAAATTGTTCCATTGGACCATTGGGACCATGCCATAACGGATCAAACTGCATTGATTAAGGATTTTTGACTCGTTGGAAGAATTCATTATGACGTTGTCTATTTATCCCGTTGAATATTTCATCGAGAACACTTTTTTGAATTGTATCCAAGCCCACAGAGAATTCATTGTTATTGCATTGTACCTATTAAGACTTTTCCACCCACTCTATTACATTGATTGTTTGATCACCGACCTAAGATACCTGATCGCAAGAGTGCATGTCGGATGAACTCAACGTAGTAGAAAATTCTGTCAAATTTTTTTTAATCGACCTTATGGATGAGAAGGTGATGTCCATGGGATTTCAAGCTTCATCAACGCGAGGAGTGCAAGCCTCCTTGTCGACTTCTCGTGGATTTGGACCATCCTGAGCTATGACCAAGAAATGAACCAAGCATCTTGATGACTTGGAAAATGCGAAGCTAATCCCATCCATCCTGCCCGACTACATCCCGCCTCTGGCTAGCATGGTGAGTCATGATAGTATCAAAGGGAATTCTACTACACAATGATTATTTCATACCTCCCGAAGGGGATACGCGAAGTCAAGCCACAACTAGACAAGATTCTGACCTTGAAGATCAACGACTATAACCTAGGAGATCGCAAGATCTATGGCATGATTTCACCTCACAAATATTTGACCAAGACGAAGGGAAAGAGGTCGAATATAATTCCCCAACCATGGACTATGGACATCGTGAGGTCCATTATTCTGAACATAATGAAGATACCCCATTTTGGAAGGCACCATGAGGTTAACATGTGCATTAAGCTCTTGCTATCGTGCATCCATGGCGACTATCTGTGGCTAGACAAACGCATCACCGTTGATCCTATGTTGATCCATCGAATCATCGGATTGAGCATGAAAGGACTAGAACCACAATATTTTTACCCAGGAAAGGTTGCAGAACACGCTCTGGAATATATGATTAATGACACCTATGGCAATGTGGAAAAGGGGAAGTGGGGCTACAAGGTAGCCTCCATCCAGAATGGTGCAGTGCGCCTAGCCTACCAACTGATTGCAGGTAAGCTAGTAAGAAAGAACAGACCCACGTGGATCACAGGGTTCGTTGTTGATCTCATGGGAAAATGTGTAGAAGGGATACAAATGAATTGGGCAAGCTACCTCGTTAACCAATTAGAGTAGTAATTCTACGAAGCTTAGGATCAGGGCTATGAGTTCCACTTCAGTTGGTTGTTGATCCTCATCATGTTCATTGCTTGGGAGATGCCAGAAGGTGAGACCTTCCCTGAGATTGAACCATCTGAACCTCTAGCTGTGAAGTTCACCACGCTCTAGTACTCGAGCGATATGGGAAAACAATGGCATTCGAACATGGTGTTCCACACCTACTACCTATAGTTGAAGAGGGCTATTGATTCCTTCCCTCGTATGACACCAAACACCCTTCACAGGTTCAGGCCCTATGCGAAGTTCCATGTAGATAAACATTTTATTTATATCACTACATGCAGAGATGAAAACAAGGAGGAGTTCCAAAGTTACTATAAGCTCATTGAGGAGGACATGGAGGAAATCACTAAGGAGTGGCCTGAATAATTCTTGGTACCAGTTGACTAGGCAGACTTGTCCGACCCCGACCTAATTGAAAGTCTGGTGGTTACTTGTGAAGAGTACGATATACCTAGAAGTAGCAGAAGAAAGAAGACATAAGAGGTACATAAACTGAATAGTACACCCCAAGAGACTGCTTTAGATTCACTAGGAGGAGGAGGTGATGACAAAGTAGACAAAGAAGAGCACAATGGAGAAGAATACAAGTAGAAACAAGGCGAAGTAACACTTCCTAGGGATCCCATTAATGAGGTTTAAGAATCCAACAAAAGAAAGGTTTCCCCCACAAAACCTACATCGTGGAAGAATTCCAAAGATAATAAACCAGAGATGCAGAGTGTGCTCACAGAGGATGACATTGACCTCATCATTGTTGTCGTGTTAGACACTTCAGAAGATATCTTACAACACAGTGAAGAAAAACAAGAGACCATGTATGAAAGGATTGAATCAAAGATGAGAAGGGTACAACAAGCCCTTCACTCCAACCACACAGTGACTATTTTGCTCCCGCAATCAGACGAAACAGAGCTCGGATATGAGCCTGCCCAACTCCACAGAATAGTCGATGTGACCGAAGCTCACCTTCATCGCATGTAGGAAGAAAAATAACAGGACACAGAGGCCCTGAAGCAAGTTCAAGAGGAATTCATAGAGCAAGGTTGGGTTTCATAGTAGGAAAAAGATGACCTCCAAGTGAAGTTCATAGAAGAAAGAGCAAAAATCCAATAGGAGAAAGAACAGTTGCTCGCAAAGCAGGTCAGAGTTAAAGAAGTAGTCAACAGAGAACTTCGCTTTGTGATAGGCTTAGAACAAAAGGAATAAGACCCAGTGGAAATTCAAGTGGCCAAGCTTGCTAAAGCCATCCAGCAGCTGCAATAGAGAATAACAAATCTAGAGCTACAAAGAGTGCCAAGCACTCCACAGGATGTGCGAGACCAGAGAGAAGCGACTGTCTGGAGAACAGTTGGAAGAATCAATGAATTAGCCTTGTAATGTAAACAACTTAGCAGTTGAAGTGTGTAGACTTATGAGCACCTTACAAAGGACCCTAAACTGAAGACACTGGAGTCACAACTCCAAGAGGCAAAGAAGCAACCAACAATAGTACAAGTGAAATTGAATCTCATGTCAGTATTTGAGAGAATGAAAAGGTCCCAAGAACAGCACACGGCTCAGCAACATGTCCATGCCATATAGAGAAAAGTCATGGAAGTGACTCAGAAGCTCCAACCCATCCAGGATGCAGCTTGCCTACTTTTTGAGGAGATTCAAGGACGAGGAGTAGAACTAGAACAAGTAGTCATGACAGTCGAACAACGCTTGGAAGGACTTGTGAACGAAGCAGTTATTCAGGAATTCATCGAGAAAGAGGCTCTGGTGAAGCAACAGGTCAAAGTAGCTTGAGTCAATCTCGAGGCGTTTGAGGCAGAGGTACCTAGATCAGAGTGACTCAGGACGAGTCACAAGTGAGTGTTGTGTTAGAATATAATGAATGTGCTCATTTTACCATTGATAATATCACTATTGTCACCCAACCATAGGCCGAAGACACCCTTCAAGCACCTTAACCTTGACAGAGAATCACTCATGAAGAAAAAACCTAGGCTAGATAGCCAAACAAAGGGTATCACACCTTTCCCCAAGGATAGATCACCAACAAGAGTTGATCAGATAGTCCAAACCCTAACCAAGAGATAGTCTAAGCCAAATGTGATCGTCTAGCTACAGCAGTTGTAATGGCAGCTCTCCTCCAAACCTATGCACAAAACTGGGCACTGCAGTGCACACAAGTGTTTCTCTGCAATTATGAGACTGCCTGCAAGAATGAAGACTGTCCTCCTATATTTATAGTAATTTTGGCTAACGATCAGGGCCGAATTCTCATTCTGGGTATCTTTCTGTTTAGTATATATTATTTCTTCTGGCCGACTTCTTCTCTTGGAGGCTAATAAGCTAATAAGAGTTATCTTCTTAAGTTGACAATTCTTCTAGGGTTATGAGCCAACTCATTAGGGTTTCTTCTTGCTTCCCGGAATATCATATTCTCATCAGGTTTACACATGGAGGTAAATACCTCCCACAACTACCATAATATCAACACTCCCTCTTAGCTAGGGAGGTATTATAGGTAATCGTCTTGAGAATAAACATACCATTCACCCGGTAGCATCAATATAGTTGTATAGACTGTCTCATGACTAGGTCATGAGCACTATAAATGTCATTAGTTGCATCATCTCTCGGAACCATACTCTATCTAAGTAATCAGACATGATACTCACTCCACAAAGTGATACAAGAGCCATTCTTCTAATATAGAAGAGTAAATGTTATGAACCATTCCCTTTCTAGAAAATCTTTGTTCACCATTCATCTAGATGATAATTATTTTCAACACTATTGATAGTCTTCAAGGAAATCAGAACAATATCATTCAATAGAACACAACTGTGTCTATCCATAGTAGTACACAACTACAATCCAGTGGTACACTACCACACCAAGTACCACACAGATACTTGATCAAACAGTGGAACACATCCACCACAGTAGTATACATCTACTATCTAGAGACGTACGGTCTTCATAACAATCATCTGATATCAACCTGCACAAAAGAAATGTTATGATATAAACTGAATCATCTAGGCCATTCTTCCACTCACATCTGTGAGATCTTGGAAGAGCATCTTCCCAGAAGGTAAAACATCAATGATGAGCTATCTGGACTATTCTTCTCAAGCAAGGAAGAATAAATTTCTTGATTTCTGAGCCTGGACCATTCCCCACCCTGTTCCATTCCTCTAACACTAAATAAAGTGTAACTTGGAGAGAATGAGTCTTCCCCAAGGAATGTCTATCCCTTATTTTTGAACCTGGACCATTCCCCACCCTAGGAAATTCCTCTGGCACTAAACAAAGTGCAACTTGGAGAGAATGAATCCACCCTAAGGAATGATTGTCCAGACCATTTCCCATGTTAACCACAAGAGGAAATGTATGTCCTGCACCAACCTCCAAAATAAACCACTCCCCATGTTAACCACAATGGGAAGTCATTGTCCGGTGAGGTGGTCCAGTCTTCTTGAGTAACCCTCAAGAAGAAAGACTTCCCTAGACCACTCCCCATGTTAACCACAATGGGAATTCATTGTCTATGGTACATCAACTGTAGTGACCGAGAATTCATTAAAACTACCATGAATTAAAACAGAGCGGAAATTTTTAAATTTACTAAAAATTCACTTACTCTAACATATTCACTCCCAGATTTTGATAAATAAAATAACATTTTACATAACAATTTGCATAACAAGTTAAATTTACATAATAATTTGCATGACAGGTTAAATACCTCATTCTGATGTTGTCTCCCTTCGCTTGAACCAATACGCAGCAGCTTGCTCCTTAAGACACCCCAAAACCAGCCACCCTACCGACCAGTACGCCTGGCCCTAGGACATCTATGGACGTCCTAGCCCTCCGAGCCCAAAACCCCTCAGCCCTGGTGCACTGTAAATCCCACCGTTAACTAACTCTGTCCCAATGCTCCCAAAATATCCTCTTCTGTCCAATGCATGAATCAATCCCTCCAAAATGAATAATCCCCTCCATCGTCCTTCTTCCTCCCTTCTGCCTCCTTCACTGCCCTCGCACCTTCACTCCCCACCAAACACCTTATCCATACATTTATTTCTATTTAATGGTCTTATCTTTTACTTAATGTTCCTTTTACGTATGGGTTACGT
>JZKD02S2295657.1:222690-237722 GCA_000966675.3 Picea glauca | reverse complement strand
CACATTAATGGTTATTCATTAACCTATCAAACTTTATTTTATACCTTTGATTTAATTTTAAAATTCTTAGAGTATAATTATTATTAATGAAACTTTATTTTATACCTTTGGTTTACGTTTTAAAAATTCTTAGAATACAATTATTATCTTAAGGTTTTTAAGATTGATGTCTTAAAAAAAAACTTTAGTTATATTAATTATTTAAACTAAAAGAAAAATCTTTCAAATAACTTTAATTATACATATTAAAATATATAAAAAATATAATTAAAAAAAATACAATTTACTAGAACATAAATAAAATATCCTTACGCTCTAATTCCAAGCAGTAATAAAACCTCTTAAACCTCTAATAAGCAGTAATAACCTAACGCTCTAATATAGATGTAATGAAATTACATGCGGCTAAGTGGGCAACGTGGGCTCGCATGTAGCCCACGTGTCTCTCTCTCCTATTTCCGAGATTAAAAATATTCGCCATCACTTTAAACCCTAACTCCCGTTTTGTCTTTGCATTTAGTTGTATCATCTGTGCAGGGAGGCGGATCTGGAGTAGCGATGGACGAGCTATGGCGGATCTGATACCACACACAAGTCAGCGCCATCTCATACACCAACAACAACAAACACGTGCACAACGCCAACACCAAACCCCAAAGCCCAACCATCGGGCTCACTTCCTTGGTTTTGTGCTTAGTTACAGGGAGATAATCCGTGAGTTGGCTAGTTGTGATGCACAGTTTGCTAACTAATTGGTTATGCGTGGATTTGGCGTTTGGCACCGGAGTTTGCTAATGAAACGGACGCGTAGAGCACCCTATGCCTCTGTGGGTTCATCCCTCCTTGTTTGGTTTGATGCTTGGCGATTTTGAAATGGTGCTCGGCACCAGAATTTATATTGTGTTATGCGCGCGCTGCTCTGTGTGTTGTTGCTGGTGTATTGAACGGTGCTGAGTGCGCGGCTTTGGGGTTGGTGTTTATCAAGAGCTCTTTTGGCTTGCTTCCACTCAAATACGCCCTAAATTTGGCTAGCTCGAGCACAAATGAGAGTCTCCGGCATAAAATTGCAGTTCTGTCTTCAGATTATTCCAAGCTGACGGTTTTCGTAATTTCAGAATTGAATAATTAACACATGTTTATAGCAAATGTACTCACAGAAATCCACAAAAGTTCACTTCATTTTCAAGGTATATACACACCGTGAAATTTTACCGCAGATTATTAAAATGCATTTATGTTTTTAAGGGGTTTATGGTTTGGTTAAGTTTGCTTGCCAGATCACCTGTAGAATCAGGTTGTGCAGTATCGATCATTTCACTATACAGTGTGGCTTCCAGTTCCACGCCTCAGCTAAGTCTCACCTTCGGAGTTTGTACCGTACTGTCTCATGGGACGATTTGCTCTTTCCCTATGCTCTTTCCTTTCCTTGCGTTTGTTTTCCTATAGTATTTCTGCAACTTTATTCTCTTTTACATTGAATATGTTAATATATTATTTTAGGTGCTGGCCGTTTACTATTTTTGCATTACATTGAATATGTTTTTTTTCTTTTTTCTTTTTTCTTTCAGTCATTTATAAACTATATGTATATAAACTAAACCTGGACGAGGGCGAACAACTCTGTTCTTTGGATTCACTATTGATATCCAATAATCTTTTCTTCAGTGACACTTAAATTTCTGCATATGTATCTTTCTTATTTTCTTGATTTCCTAGTTATAAATGAAAATTTAAATTTGCCAAGAGTGAGAACTATACGAATTACCTTGTTTTTTTTTTGTAATTTCATACAATTGACTAATAGTGTGTTTCGTTTGGTTTGCAGGCGGGACTGGAGCTAAGGCTTGGAGTTGTTTGCAGGTTGAACGGAGGGCAATTTGGACTTGGAGTTTTGGCCCTTTTAGGCTCATATTTCTAACCTATGGCTCTGATACCAGATGTAGTGACTGGGAATTCATTAAAACTACCATGAATTAGAACAGAGTGGAAATTTTTAAATTTACTAAAAATTCACTTACTCTAACATATTCACTCCCAGATTTTGATAAATAAAATAACATTTTACATAACAATTTGCATAACAAGTTAAATTTACATTAATTTGCATGATAGGTTAAATACCTCGTTCTGATGTTGTCTCCCTTCGCTTGAACCAATCCGTAGCAGCTTGCTCCTTAAGACACCCCAAAACCAGCCACCCTACTGACCAGTACGCCTGGCCCTAGGACATCTATGGACATCCTAGCCCTCCGAGCCCAAAACCCCTCAACCCTGGTGCACTGTAAATCCCATCGTTAACTAACTCTGTCCCAATGCTCCCAAAATCTCCTCTCCCATCCAATGCATGAATCAATCCCTCCAAAATGAATAATCCCCTCCATCGTCCTTCTTCCTCCCTTCTACCTCCTTCACCGCCCTCGCACCTTCACTCCCCACCAAACACCTTATCCATACATTTATTTCTATTTAATGGTCTTATCTTTTACTTAATGTTCCTTTTACGTATGGGTTATGTTATCCCTTATGGGATACGTAACCCCATTTAACCCTATTTTATTTTCCCCCATTTTTTAATACATAATTAATCAATTACTTTAATTAATAATCAATTAATCACTACCCATTAATTTAATACTTAATCAATTAATGACTCACTTAATAATTAATCATTCATTAACCCTTAATTAAAGAGTTAATCATACTTCAGCTAATCATAATCAAAATAATTAATTAATAACATATAATTAATTATGGTTATATAATAATTAATTATAATTTAGCTAATTTTTAGGGTTATTTATGAAATTATTCATATTAATAAGTAAAGGGTCATTACATCAACAATCTGGACCATTTTCTGAACTAGAAAATGTATGTCCGTCAGAAACCTCAATCCACGTTTTGAACTAGAAATAATCTGCTCATCATATCCATCAATCAATTATACATCATATCCATGTTTCATACTTGATGGTATCTCAACCTCAAATCAATCTTTGAGAAAATAGATGCACCCACCAATTGATCAAACAGATCATCGAACCTGGGCAAGGGGTACTTGTTCTTTATGGTTACCTTATTGAGTTTCCTATAATCTATACACAGTCTGAGAGTATCGTCCTTATTTTTCACAAATATGACTTGTGCTCCCCATGGAGACACACTGGGTCGAATATAACCTTTATCCATCATTTATTTTAATTGCAATTTGAAATCAACTAACTTGGGTGTGCTCATCCGGTAGGATGTCCTATACATTGGCACCACTCCCGGTGCAAGTTCTATCGATAAGTCTATGTCCCTTCTCAGAGGTAGACCTGGTACCTCTTCCAGAAACACATCTCTATATTCTCTCAGGATAGGGTGATCATAAGGGCTTGGTTTGTCATCTTCGATTGTTTTCAATACCTGTCTTGCATATAGGGTACATCCCTTTCGGTAATACTTTCTCATTTGCAGAGCTTATATTTGTCTCACCGAGATAGGTTTTCGGATCCCTTGAAGGGTTATCCTCTTCCCTTCCTTACTTACACATTCTAAGGTCTTATGGTAATAGTCCAATCTGGATTTATGGGAAGCTAGCCAATCCTTACCAATCAACAGATCATACAATCCCAGGGGCAATATGTTAAGGGTTGCTTGGGTGGGGGATTTACCTAACATCAATTGGCTGGCTGGTATAACCTCTGCTACTCTTCTTCTAGTGCCAGTGGCTAACTATACCAACCATGGCTTGGTACGTTTTTGTGGCTGTAGTTTACACTTATCAAAATCTTTAGGGGCTATGTAACTCAAATTTGAACCAGGGTCAATTAAAAAAGACACTAGATGGTTGGAAATCATACCTTCTATTTCCACTACTGAAGCTTGGTGGTTGGCTTGGTTATTATCCAAGGCTGCATAAATTTGTGGCACACTCCTAGCCACATCATTAACGGTAGTAGATTATTGGATGTTATAAATCCTTCGACTATTCTATTGTTGGTGTGGATAGTCTCTCAATAGATGTTCTTCCCCACAACCCCAACATTTCACAGGTTCTCTCTTTGGGTTATCAGTCTTCACTAATATGGGTCCAGAAGTTTTATTTCCTCTCAAGGAGAGAAAATTATGCTAGTGCATACTCCGAGCTGGGAAGCTCATTCTTGGGTTCTTCTTATAGTTCTTAAATCCTGGGGATTTAATCCCCTTTTTCTAAAATCTTGAACTATTCTTTTGTTTCCATCCTTCACAAGGTTATGCTCAATGCCCAAACTGTTCATGACAATAGGTCGCCTTTCGAATAGTGCCTTCTAGAGTCTTTGGCTCATCAAATTCAATTATGTTCCGAAAGTCTTTAGCTAGTCCACTGATGAAGCGTTGCACCTTTTCCTTTTCTTCATTGATATAGGGTACATACCTCAACAAATCGAGGAATTTGTTGACATATTCTTCTATAGTGAGTTGTCCCAATTTGAGTTCATAAAACTCTTTAGTCTTTTCATCAAAATATTTTTCCGACATATACTTCTTCCGGAAGTATTTCTCAAACCGTTCCCAGGACTGGTCCTCTTCGCGAACCCCTTTCACATTCTTAAGATCTTCCCACCAAATGGAAGTCTTTCCGTTCAAGTTGAAGGTAGCCACTCGGGCCTCCATGTTTTATGAAAAGTCGTGGACTCTGAAATGCTTCTTTAGTCCAAGCAGCCAGGCCTCTACTTCCTCTCCCTTATTTATTTCACTGTCGAAGGAGGGTGGTTTGGCTTTTCTGAATTCTTCGAATATTTGACCTTTGGAAGTTTTTTGCTTCTTTTGTTTCTTTCAGGAATAGGAACTGGTTCTGCTGCTAGAAGAGCCTTATGAATCGCCAGCTTCCTTCTCAGAGGAATCACTTGGCATTATTCCTTTACCTCTGGGGTGGACCTTTTTCGAGGTGCTCCTCTCAGTGTGGCCACTAATATGACCATGTTTCTGAGTTTCAGATTCATGTTGTATTTGTCTTTGTATATCGGATAAAATCTGCAGTAAAATTGCGTTAATTTCTGTTTGTTTTTCTTGTTCTTTCATCATCCTTTCATTGTCATCCTTACAACTTTGTAATTCGACCATGAGGCTCCTCAAAGTCTCAGCTAGATTTGGAGGGGTCCCTACTGCCCTCCTTTCATCAGACTCTTTGTCTCTATTGTGGGAGCCTTCTCCCACTTCATGGTGAGTCACCATACTATGCGTTGATAATTTCATGTGGTTGATCCTTCGCTTGTGTGCAAAAGGAAAAACACTGGTTGTTAGTAAATATTTATATTCATTTATAACCAGTACATAATTCATATTTTTACATGTACACACACACAATAGGGATTTTTCATTCTTAACTTCATCTTTTGATTAGGAAGGTTAAGACAGGGGGTTACTCTTTTTAGGAGTGTTCCGAATGGAGCTTCTACGCAACTCGTTCATGAACCCATGCAGGCCAAGTGTTGTAACCATGTTGTGATACCAATTTGTCACATACCCACTAAGGAGAAAAAAAAAATTCGTCGAATTCTCAAGGATCGGAATCCCCAAAATACCTACGGGGTTCTTAGCATAGGCTAGTTCCTTCCTTGTCCGTCTCCATGTGATCGTGGGTCTCAACCACAGGCTGAACAAGTATGGAATTATTTCACTCTTCATGACTCAACACTACCAGAGCATCAAGTCTTTCGACTCTGCAAACCCTGACATGACGAAGCGTCGAACCCCAACAGGGCTAGTGAGTGGTAGGTTTCCCCCTTTGGGTCTTGTCCACATGACCCTGTCCCGTGTCTATGTGCTTAAGCCAGCCGAGTTCTTATTGAATTTTCATGATTCAGGGAAATGTGATGCATGACTTCCCTTTGACACTTTTCACTACTCGCAACCTCGCAGGTTGAAGCATTAAGCTCTCATGCCCTTCTCTGAAATCTCGAGGCGCAAAAGTCAACAATGGTTGACTTCCTCTTCACACTTCTCACAACTCACAACCTTGTGAGTTGGAGTGTTGAGCCTTCGTGCTCCTATATCACGAATCCCTGAGATGTGAGAAGTCAACAGAGTGTTGACTCCTTTCCGGGCGATGCATGCCCACCTGTCAATCACGCGGGCCCCACCTGATGGATGTGCCATGTGTTCTCATGAGCCTCGGCTCTCTGCACTTCGCAAATTCTATGGTCGAAAGTGACCCCTTCCAAACTCTGAACCCCCAAACTCCTGATATACGATATCTCCACGAAGTTCTGATCCAACGGTCCTCCCGTTCCTGGATCCAACGGTTCAAATTTTTTTTCTCCTCGCCACTTCTCACTTCGTGACTTCGTGAGTTGGAGCACCCAACTCTTGCGCTCTCTTCTTACGAACCTCCAAGTTCATGAGATCCCTAGATCTCTGCCACCTATCCTCCCCAGGAAGACAGTCCTGATCCTTTCATGACTTCACCACTTGCGACTTGGAGCGGCCAACTCCTGGACTCTCACCTTGCGAACCTCTGAGTTCACAACATCCCTAGATCTCTGCCACCTGTCCTCCCCAGGCGGATGGTCCTGATCTTTTTGCAACTTTTCCACTCACGACTTGGGATGCCCAACTCCTAGACTCTTACCTTGTGAACCTCCAAGTTCACGAGATCCTTTGGTCTCTGCCACCTATCCTCCCCAGGTAGATGATCCTGATCCTTTCGCGACTTCTCCACTCGCGACATGGAGTGCCCAACTCCTGGACTCTCATCTTGCCAACCTCCGAGTTCATGAGATCCCTAGATATATACCACCTATCCTCCCTAGATGGATGACTCATATCTATTTCACCTTGTCATGATTTCTAAGGTCAAGTACCCAGACTCTCATCCTCCGGATCCCCGAACTCCTAAACATCGATATACCGATACGAACTCCTTCTCGGGACTCTCGCTCTATTGCTCTTTGCATGAGGTTTAAACCTCGTGCAACTCTCAACAGATCCAACGGCTGTCAATTGTTTAGACCAAGATCCGATAGCTCAGACCTTTCTATCCATTGCACCATTCCTAAGCTGCTTGGACATGAATCCACGGTCCAGATTCTTTCACGGACCTTGGGGATATACGGTCCCTATTTCTTCGCTACTCGCAAATATAAAGGAAAAAGGGTTAAGGAATTTAATTCCCTTGTTTATTCCTTCGATCTAATGATCGTGAATGACCATAGATCTTCCGACAGGATCGCATCCATTGATTGATACTTATTCTTCGAATCCTCAAGGGATTTTGTGACTTATGTGCCTCTGCAGAGTCTTTGCACACAAAGTGCTACCTCTTCTGAGCTTTTCAAAAAGGGTGTCTCTATGGGGATATTTATCCAGGGTATCACCCGAGATGGATAAGGGTATAGATTTCCCAAGAAACGACTTGAATTCTAAATTGATTCAATGTGCGTATATACATATAAATCTATTTATAGACATAAGCCATACGTGGCCCTTCCATTATAAGCATGCAACCACCATTTCTGAATCAAAACACTACACAGGAAGTCTTATACTCAGACTATTCATAAAACTACACAGACTATGAGCATATATGTCAGCATATGAATTTCAAGGTGCAAGATGTAAAACACTTATCAGAAATAACACCAGAAGTGAGTGCAACTGCTAAGAGGGGTGCTCGTTTCCACCCAACCGTAGGCTCAGCGATTCTGATAGGATTTATCACTAGACACCCTCGAGATGAGACCATGATGTTGCGAGACTGTGTCTCTATTTTCCAGTGACCGAGAATGAGGGTTACTCTCCCCCTTCTTTGCTATCACCCACTCTTATTTTCCAGAGTTCTCTTCTTTCCCTCACGTCTGCTCCCTCTTCGCTTCTCCCTCACACCTTTCTCCTCTTGCGAGGTTGCATGTGGCGTGATTTTCCTCACACTGGTCAGGCCTGATGGCTCTACGGATGGGCTATTCACCCCCCCCATCCCTCATCACTCATGAGGAGCCATTTACCTACCAATCCTAGTGAGTCATTTAATTCGGGGCCAACAAGCCACTCTTGGTTCTCCGGGCTAGTGAAGTCCAAATACGGTATTGTATTCGACAGAAGTTAACGCAACCTTTCCAGGTGCCTTCCACCACCTTTCTTCAGCCATCGTGCTCTCTTTTTTAACACCTTCCCCTCTCAGCAGTCCTGCAATGCATATATATATATATATATATTATTATTATTATTTACATTCATCGACCTTTTCCACAAGGTCCATTCACATCACAGATTCATATCTTTGAGTTTGCCACAGTTCTTGGCCAATATATTTATTTTTTTATAGACTAGGGGAAATAGGGTGTTACAGACCCTTGTTACAATAAAAAGAGTTTACTTAACCTATGAATATTAAAAAGGTCAATATTGGCACTGAAGAGAATCCCAATATAGCAAGCATTGGAGATTACTCGAACAGTGAGAGAATGGAAGAGATAATTGAATTATTGCGTGGGTATAGTGATTTATTCCTAGCCACATTTTCAAAGATGAAAGGGGTAGAAGGAGAACTTGGGGAAATTAAGATACCCCTCATACTAGAGGCAAGACCATTTAGACAGAGACCATACAGGTTAAACCCCATCTATAAGCATAAGGTTAAGGCAAAAATTGAAAGAATTCTAGAATCAGGAATCATAGAGCCTGTGGAAGAATTAGAGTGGATTAGTCCTATGGTGGTCCAAGAAAATAAGACTAGAGGGATTATGATATGTGTGGATCTGAGGAAGCTAAATGATGCATGTCTACATGATCCTTTTCCTACTCCATTTACAGATAAGGTTTTAGATAATGTGGGAGGACAAGAAGTGTACTCTTTCATAGATGGATTTTCAGGTTACCATCAGATTAGAATTTATTTCGAGGACAAGTACAAATCTACATTTGTAACAAAGTGGGGGTCATATTAGTACAAAACAATTCCATTTGGGCTAAAGAATGCACCAACAATATTTTCTAGAGTAGTAGTAGTTGCATTCAAGGACTTTATACGTAAATTTCTAGAGGTGTATTTGGATGATTAGATGGTATTCAATTTATTGAAGGACCATGTATAAATTATGAGGTTAATGTTATAAATATGTAGGCAATGTCAAATCTCATTGAATATTAAGAATTTTATATTTAGCACACAATTCGACATCCTATTTGGGCACATTGTACGAAAACAGGGCTTAATAGTAGACCCTACAAAGATTGTTGTTATTCTCAATTTACCACCACTAAAGTCAGTGCACCAGTTGAGAGAAACATTTGGAAACACAGGGTACTACAGGAAATTTATAAATGGATATGCAAAGATTATTGTACCCATCGATAAGTTATTAAAGAAAGACATCAGGTTCTAGTGGAATAATGAATTCCAAGAGAGCTTGGACATATTGAAAGACAAGATGATGACAACACCAATTCTGAGCTTTCTGGATTGGATAAAAGAATTTCATGTACATGTGGACACTTCATCCATTGCACTTGAAGCAGTTTTGGCACAGCCATGTGAAGGAGAAATTGATCACCCAATATATTTTTCTAGTATAAAGTTATCTAAGTATAGTATATTCCCTATAGATTTCAGACATTATTTATTGGGTCAACATTTTAAGATGTTTACAGATCATTCTTCTTTAAAGTACCTATTTAACAAGCCAGTGTTGGGGGGGAGGATCTATAGATGGTTTTTATTTTTTTAGGAATATAATTTTGAAATCATAGCAAAACTAGGGAAATTGAATGCAGGACCAGATCATCTGTCAAGAATTACTAATGGAGAAGAGCTAAAGAACTTGGAGGAAAATTTTTCTAAGGATAACTTGTTTTCTATTCAGATTGTTGATAATTATTTTGTTGACATTGTTGGATTTTTTAGCACAAGAATGGATCCCAAGGAATTTACTGTCGCACAAAAAAAACAATTGGTAGAGCACACTACAGACTATCAATTGATTGTAGGTCATTTATACAAGTTAGGAACAGATGGAATTCTGAGAAGATGTGTGATGGAGAATGAACGCTCCATGGTGTTATCAAAAGCACATGAAGGGATAGCTGAAGGGAAATATGTAGGAAAGCCTACAACACAGAAGGTGTTATGCGTAGGATTATGGTGGCCTACAATACATAAGGATCAAAATTAATACTGTCAGACCTGTGATATCTATCAGAGGGTGGGAAAACCATCCAGAAGGGATGAAATGCCACGTATTCGCCAAGTAACTTTATAGGTATTGGATAAATGGGATTTGGAATTCATTGGACCCATTAACCCACCAACAAGGAGGTCAGGAGAAAGATACACCATCACTGTGACAAAATACTTAATAAGATGGGAAGAAGAATCCCCAGTGAAGGATTGCAGCACAGAAACTGCAGCATAGTTTCTCTTTGAGAACATGGTGACCAAATTTGGATGTCCCATAAATTTTTTAAGTGACCAGGGAACTCATTTTATTAATAGTACAATCAAATCTATGACAAAAGAATTCGAGATACATCATCAAAAGAGCACACTTTACCATCCCCAGGAAAATGGTAGAGTAGAAGCTTTTAACAAGATTCTAGAAAATGCATTGACAAAGATTTGCAATGTGAATAGGGATGATTTGTGTTGTGTTGGTTTTGTCACTTGGGTGAGAAAAACAACAACACTTGCATGCCTAGTTGGGCCTGCTAGATAAGACAAAATTTCATGAGTGGGTTAAACAAGCCAAACATATGTAATAAACCAAGAAACAAACTAAAACCACTAAAAAATAAAAGTTAGAATGCATGAGAAACTTAGAACCATAAACAATCAACCAATGAATAAGATAATGCTACCAATGGATCGATATATTAGTAGGAAAAACACCGTAGAGAAAAATGAGGACTTATGAGTCCCCTCTTCCTTCTTGGGAGGGCGCTTGACTTCCCTAATGGAGAGCTCTTCTTACAATGGAAGAAAAATGGAAAATGGTGAAGACAATAAATTCCTATTCCCTCAAGAGGTGAGTGGAATGCCCTATTGCAATGATGCTTGAAGGATCCAAAGAGAAAATAGGATTCTCAAGGGAGAATTGAGGCAGCATAACAATACTATGAAGATATTGGTTTCTTAGTGAAGCCATGGCTCTTATTTATATAATTTCTTCAAGGAAAAATGTAATTGGTTCTTGGTGTGAACAAGGGGCCTTTTAGGACACCCTTTGGTCCTTGACCATCACCCCATTTGGATTTCTCTTAGATAAAAAGGTCAAATCAGGTTGGGATCTGGTCCATAAGTGGTTAGGGGGGGGCGACAAGAACCGTAAATGCGTTGTTCATAGGAGTGCATGCATTTTCTCGTACACAGTCATGCATTTGGTGCCTTGTGTGCTCTGGGGGCTTTGTTGACTTGTGCATTGTGCGCGCGCTTCCTTTGGTGAATTTGCACATGTCAATTTTTTCTCAATTGTATATTTTTTTCTTTTTGAAATGTATTTTAGTGCTACAAGTGAAATAATTGTTGTTGGCATTATTGTGTTTCTGTAACCATTTGCATGCAGTGTTGCGGGTGATATTTTAGTGATAAGAGATTCCCCTTGATGTGTGAGGTTAGGAGCATATGTATAGCTGAAATACATCAATGTGTATTTTAATGGGAGTGCCATTGTAATGAAGAGTGTTGAGAGGAACTGGAATATTGATCCGCTAGAGGGAGAGGGGACACTGTGGGACACAAACCTTTCTCTAGGGAGAAAAAAAAAAATGTGTACAAACGAGGTAGGCATGCCCCATGCTTGTGTCATGTAACCAAAATGTGAGAGGGTAAATGTTGATGTATGTTGGTGTAAATAACTGCAGCACCCTCCGGGGTGGTTGATAATGACAGATGAAAATTATGAATGGTGAACATACTCTGAAGTGAGGAAAGGACGTTTGTAAGAAGTGTCGATGGCTCATAGGAATTGATGGCCTAACGGATTCATAGGTCTTCGGATGATATGAAAAAACTGCAATAGTCACATAGTAATACCCATCATAACATGAGATTTTGTTGAATTTGAATGTTATGGGGGTAAACGGAATCATAGAGCAATGATGATTCTCTCTATGTCATCCGAGACTCCTCATTGTGAAGGTAATGAGAGTCAAGATATTATCACCCTTCTAGAAACTGTGTTGATGTCGAAAGAAAGGGATACACAACTCCAAGAAACAAAGGGCTTCGTGAAATCCACCGAGATGAGATCAGGTAATGATAGGTAACATGAATGAAGTCAAGATGCGGTGAGACTCAAGACTACCCTTGGTTGGGGAATTTTGAAGGGGGATTGACAGCAACCGTAAAACTGTATCTAATATCAGGGGGATGAAAAAATATGGGGTTAAACTGTGCCAGAGGATAATAAAGTGGAAAAACTCAGAGATCATGGGTGCATGAACTTGGGATACTTAGGTTTTATGAACAATGTCAGAATGAAGAGAGATGGTGGATGCCCCAACCAAGGGCGAACTGGGTTGCTTTGCCGGGAAAAGAAGGTCATCAAGGGTGATGAAAAAAAGATAAGTAAATGTTGGAAACAAAGGCTTTTTACAATTACCAAATAAATAAAGAATAATTTGGGATGAGTGTACAAATATAGAAATGGATTCCCCAATGCAATATGGCTTGGCCTGTGAGGGCGCAAGTTGTGAAGAGAACCGGTGGAGGGTGGGGGGCCCATGGGTGGGTTTCTATATGAGGTAAATAAATGGAGGGAAATATGCAGATGGGAAAAATGATGGTGGATGAGATGGAGGGATAATGATACTACGGGGGTGCAATCAATAGAACTGAGATGATAGATCATGGGATCCCATTGGGAAATCTAGAAATATGATGAGAAGAAGTATGTGGCTTATTCTTGGAAGTTCATAAGACTTTTGAGAATCCCGGTCCTAGGGGGTGAAATCAACATGAGTGTCAAGTTGCCAAGGGGAACTATGAATGGGACGAATCATGTGGGGGAGAGTGTTACTGGGTGACAAGACCAAAATGCAGCAGAGGTGATGATACTGCAAAGTCGGATGTAAGGACCCTAAAGGTGAATGTCGAAGAGTGTGACTAGGAGATGCAATTTATTTACAGAGGGAATAATTACATTCCAGTGTCAAACATATACATGAAAGGGATACATCGTTATGATGACCACGTACCTGCACACATAAAAACCAAATACCCGATGTGAACAATATCTGATGATAAAGAACATATAACACCTATCTGATAATTTTGAACATGATCGTGTATACCTGAACGTGACATGAGAAAAATTCTCCCCCAGGGCCAAGTTTAGATGATGACCCAGGGAATGTGACTATGTAGACAGTAGGACCAGGATCCCGTGGCTAAGAACAGATCGAAAAACAGAGGTTTTGGGCTCCTGTAACTAAGTGTGGAAGTTTGCAAAAAAGAACTATATATGGTTGGTGGGCCCATAATGCCACCTCATTTGTACCCATTGCTATAATGATTTGACAAGATCATTTGGAGGAGATTTGGAGATTACG
This sequence comes from Picea glauca, assembly GCA_000966675.3. Lineage (NCBI taxonomy): Eukaryota > Viridiplantae > Streptophyta > Pinopsida > Pinales > Pinaceae > Picea > Picea glauca. The sequence goes on along the minus strand of JZKD02S2295657.1, from coordinate 224,216 downwards.
GGACCTTGAGTCAATCAATCCAAGAGTTAGGAGAGTCAAGTTAGTGGTCCCATCCTCCTGCATAGTGTGAATTTTGTAGAATTGAGTTAGGGGGTGTATGGAAGGTTGTACAAGGATAGTTTTAGGTAGGGGCCCACTAGTTCACGAGAGAAGGAAGAATACCCATGCATAGATGCACGGGTATAACTCGATCTCTCATGCATAGTGTGCAGTTGTGCATGACATATCTGTGCATGGGGGTGCGGAGGAGGCAAAAACAAGCAGGTATGAGATGTGTGCCTTTGAAGGTGACAGTTGTGCACTGTGCGCAACTGTTTCTCAAAAAATTGTGCATCAGTGTGCATATGTGTAGAGGATAGGTGCGTATGTGTGCATGATTTTTGAGGTGATATTTGTGCATTGATGCTCAATTGTTTCTTAGAAAACTACACATGAGTGCGTAGCTATTCAAAGAATAGGCACGCACATGTGTGCACCTGTATGGGTGAAATCCGCGCAATGGAGGCAATGCTAATGGTGTTTGAATTTTTGAATTTTTTTATGTTTTTGATTGATGACGAGGGATAAAAAAGTGTTTTTGTGTGGGTACAGGTGATTATCTTTTGACTAGAGAGCATGATTCCATTCCACTGGAGAGAGTGAGACTGGGAGAATCTCCGACGGGTGGTGAGACAATAGTTGGGCGTTGAGAGACACTTGGCAGCCTGCATGTTGCTTAAGTTATTTGATTGTCCCCTGATATGGTCGTAGGAGTTTCTGCTGCAGTATCTTATAGCCATGTGGAGAAGTGATCTACAATGTTTCATCATCAGGGGATAGCAGCTGGAATTCTCGACTGTCGAGGATGTCTATTTTCTGACGGGGCTCCCATTATGTAGGATGGCCCTTCCTGTTGACCCCCAACTATCGGGGGGTGTTATAACCCTAAATTTCACTATACATGCTTACCTGGCATCAGGCCAACTCATTTCCCTTCATTGACAAATCCATGCTGAACAGACTCTTTAAAAACCTCTTAAACCAAGTAACCCGCGCCCTAACCCACTGTTGGGCATGTTGGAACGCTGACAGGCCTTATACTGCATGCGTTGGAATGCAGGTTGGCCCACTACAACAAGCGTTTACCTAACAAAGCAAAAAATCAGGAAAGTTTTCGCCGGGACGAAAAGATTTGGGTCAGTTAACTGGAACTCCCAGCCATGCATGGCCGAGAGTTCATCTAAAACCCTAGCTCCTTCTAACCTATAAAAGAAGGGGTAGGGGTACTATTCAAAGGAGGAAAATCATAGCAAAGAAACTCTGCCCAATTGTCGAATCTGTTTTGTCCCAACCCTTTAGCCTTTCCTCAAGCTTTAGGAGAATTCAAGCAAAGCAGTTGGAGGAAAAAGAAGAGGAGGATCCCAGGATCAGGATCGAGGAACGGTGGCTGGTCTCTATAATCATTGTAAGTTGATTCATCTTGAGATTAATAAAAAAGATACTTTTCCCATCCCAAATACATGAGTCTTATATGTTTTATGTGATTT
>JZKD02S2295657.1:170058-191343 GCA_000966675.3 Picea glauca | reverse complement strand
TAATATTCACAATCTATCTTGACAAAATGGCTCATCTAGCCAAGCTAACAATCTCCAAAGCTCAATCCAATCCAAGATCCAAAATCAAAAGCTAACCTTCTCCATGAGAGATCCTTTGATTTTATAAGTTGAAGAGGATAAGGTGAGGAGGTTAGGATGATCCCACCAAATCATGAAAGCATGTAATATCCAAACCATTTGGATGCCACCTCACCATGGAAGTTTCTCCTTCTAGAAGCATTGAGAAGATGCTCGTTTTCCCCACATATGAACATTTTCTCACCCTGCCTATATAGTAACATGTGAACACTTCATGACCTAGCTATGGTGCAACCTGCGAAAATTAGGCATTTTCACACCCTAGCTATAGTGAAGCATGCGAAAATCCTCTTTAATAGGGTTTTTACAAAGGGAAATGCAACTTCTTTTCTCAGGAAAAGTTCTTGTCCCTTCTTTCTTTAGGAACTCAGGATACTAACCCCTCTGAAGGAAACAGATAGTTTTACATCATTAACAATCATAGGGATGACGAAAATAATGTGTAACAATGGTGGGCTGAGATATTGGGGGTGTGAAACAATCTCGTTTGAATTAATGGGAGTGGATGATTTCCAAAAAGAAGTAGTGGGATGTTTCAGAATTCCTTTGAAGAAAACCTACTTCAACCTCCACTATTCAAGGTAGAAATTATGTGAGTGAGGAGTGACTTTGTGTGTGAGCAAGTGAAAAAAGTGTACCAATTTTTTAATAAGTTAGGTGTGAGATTGCAACATGTGGACTTCTTATGGTCCTTTACAAATCTTTGTTACCTAGCTTACTAAGTGTCATTGGTACAACCTTGAGGAATTTTAAAATCCCTAAAGAACTAGAATGTGGACATATTGGTCCTTACAAATCCTTTAAACTCCCTAAATGTATCTTACACAAAGAAATCTTTGAAAAACTATCCTATATTGCAAGCATGTGGGCATGTATGGGCCCGTTACTTTGATCTTTAAACTTCCCTAGTGATATAAACTAAGAAATCAATTTCAAGAAACTGTCCTACGTTTGCAACATGTGGGCATGTATGGGCCCTTACAACTTTAAGCTCATTTCAAAAAGAAACTAAGAGGAGCCCTAGGGGGGATTTTGTTCTCTCCTAAAGATTTTTTGTTTAAGGGAGATGAAATGTCTCTTTAACCACCTTTCTGATTCTCAAGATTTCTCTAGGGTGCGAGAGAAGAGCATACTCAATGATCAAATTTAATTTTTGGTCCCAAGGAAAGTGTTTTATGTATGATAGAAATAATCTCAACTTAAAATTTTACACACCAAACAAGCCATCCATGTGGGAACCAAAGCAAAAGAGGAGAATATTTGGTTCTTTTTACCCCCTAAGTGCCTATGTTTAGCTAACCTTTCATATGGGAAAGGATTCTAAGTGGAGTGCATGTGCATTTCAAATTAAATGAAAGCAAAAATATGAAGGCTAGGGGCCTTCAAATCATCACAAAAACCTTTACAATTTTGAAAAATTGGATATGTGCGCAGCTTACAATTCTAATAGGTGTCCATAAGGCATATAGTGCGCAGAGAAAAGAAAACTATGGTGCTCACATTGCACTGAGTGAATTTCTGTGGGCAAGAAAATCCACACATGTCATGTTACGCGTCGGGGGGGAAATGTTTGAGTGAAATTCTCCTCCTCCAGCTCTGAATTTTTCCTTTGACAAGTTGGGAAATGATGATTTTGGTACCTACAATACAAATTGATTAAAAAGAAGTTCTCTCTAAGCCCAAATAGGGTGGAATTTGATACCTGTCCCCAGTATGGTCGCCAATCTCTTGTGTTGGTTTTGTCATTTGGGTGAGAAAAACAACACTTGCATGCCTAGTTGGGCCTGATAGACAAGACAAAAGTTTGTGAGTGGGTAAAACAAGAAAAACTCATGTAATAAAAAAAGAAACAAACTAAAACAACTAAGAAATAAAAGTTATAATTCATGAGAAATTTAGAACCATAAACAATCAACCAATGGATCAATAGATTAGTAGGAAAAAGATAGTAGAGAAAAATGAGGACTTGTGAGTCCCCTCTTCCTCCTTGGGAGGGCTCTTGAGTTGTCTAATGGAGAGCTCTTATTACAATGGAATAAAAAATGCAAATGGTGAAGACAATCAATGCATATTCCCTCAAGAGCTAAGTGGAATGGCCTATTACAATGATGATTTAAGGCTCCAAAGAGAAAAGAGGATTCTTGAGGGAGAATTGAGGGAGAATAACAATACTATAAAGATCTTGGTTTCTTAGTGCACCCATGGCTCTTATTTATAGCATTTAATCAAGGAAAAATGTAATTGGTTATTGGTGTGAACAAGAGGCCTTTTAGGGAACCCTTTTGTCCTTAACTAGCCCCCCATTCGGATTTCACTCAAATATGGAGGTCAAATCAGGTTGGGAGTTGGTCCATAAGTGGTTGGGGAGCGACAAGAACCATAAATGCACCATTCACAGGAGTGCATGGCTTTTCTCGTACAGAGTCGCGCATTTGGTGCATTGTGCGCTCTTAGGGATTTGTTGTCCCATGCATTGTGCATGCACTTCCTTTGGTGAATTTGTGCATTCCAATTTTTGGCCAATTGTATAGTTTTTTCCTTTTGAAATGTATTTTAGTGATGCAGGTGAAATAATTGTTGTTGGCATTGTTGTTTTTCGGTAACCATTTGCATGCAGTGTTGCAGACAATATTTCAGTGATAACAATTTGGATTTGAAGGTATCATTAGTGTTATGGGAATATAGGACTACATGGAAGAATCTTATAGGATAGACACCATTAAGACTGGTGTATCAGTCGAAACACGAGAAGTAGCACTTGGGTGACCCAACCATGGACAAAGGACATGTTGATGATAGTTTATGTGGATGAAATCCATATGCCAGAGTATGAACCACATAGCATGTAGGTGGAGGAGTAAGAAAACCCATCACAGTAGGTCGGGCAGCTTGAGGAAGACACAAAAAGAACAGAGTCTGACACATCGAGAGGAAAAGGTCCACAACATGAATAATAATACATGGGTTCAATGCAATAGGGCATAGGTCTAGAAGAAGAACAAGAAATAGAGAAAGAGGGCATATCAAAGGTCGAGGCATCATCCCCGTGAGGGAAAAAGAAAGCGTGAGATGAAAGAAGTGTTCAATGGATATTGTGCACATAGGAAGAATTGACAATTGTCATGCCAAAAATCCCAGATGTTGTGAAAGCAGATGATGAAATTATAGGAGGAGTGAATGCTATGAAGTACTTGGACCACGATTTAGCATATACCATCAAATTCATGGATTTTGCATGACACAACGACATGGAAAGTAGATGAGAGGGCCCATTAGGTGTGCCACTATTGGAACCTACACAGTGGATCCTAGGGCTCTACAATACTGGGATAATGAATTTACTAAATATACAACAATTTTGGTGTGGTAAACATATCAATGGATGTGTGAAAAAAATCCTAGCAAGGGTGCATGGAGGTGTATTATGGATGGATAGGCTAGTTCCTATCAATGTAGACCTAATAGATGCAATTACTAGGCTACCCATGGATGGGGAGAATCTAGAACAATACCTAGAGGATAAGACTAAGGCAAAGGCCATTTTGGATGAAATTAAAGCAAAATATGGCAGAGATAGAGGGAATAGGGGGATCAATATCAGTTACATAAATGATCTGATGACACAATTTACTACAACGATACTATCATGCAAGTTAATGCACAAATGCAGAAAGGAAGAAGTACCAGCAGGGGTGGTAGCGATTGCAGCGCAGTGTGCAAAGGGGAGCTCAGTGAGCTGGGGCCCTTATTTTCTCAATTCCTTCCCAGAAGAATGTAAGGATACACAATATTGGGGCTCTTATTTCCATTATTTGTGGTTACGCATCCTCATTGCACTAGTAGGTTGGAAAGAACCAATTTATACTTTGTTTCTTCATAGAATAGGAAAGTCTTATGTAAACTGGTACACTTCTAAGGAGCACAACATATCTGAAGAAGAAGAAGGTGAACAATGATACATTCATGATATATCTTTTGGATATCTAAGGCCACTTAGCTAACACATCAAGGATTTAACCTAAGACAATCCAAGAGTTTGGATAGATTGCCAAATTTCAGGCAACGCACCACAGTATCTGGTTCCAGGCGAAGAGGGATCCTGCGAAGGAATGGTTACTATTGAGATACTGCGTGGCGATGAGGGATATCCAAATGTAGGTCTAGGATTGAATTGATGAATGGAATGTACCAACAATTCCAAGGAGAGGTCCAACAATACGGATTCAAACGTAGGACAAAACAGTCATTGCACAACAGACAAGCAGAAATGGTGTGAGTAAAAAGAAGGATGCAACACAAGGTTAAGTGGGGGGAATCAACCCAACTCAAAAGAAACATAGGATGTAAAAGAAACCAAAGGGTGGTTCCACATAGGGTCCACCGTGCATAGGAAAGACACCAAGAGTTACAAGAGAACATGTGTGTGCAGTAGAAGTTAGAACAGAGACACAGGATATACTTGTGGAAGAAGAAGTTCAAAATGAAAGGGTGGATACAGACATATCAGAGAAATATGAGCCAACAGATTCCTAAAAGAAGAGAACAGGGGAGAAATCAAGTGGCTTGAGGAAGAAGGTGAAGGCCCATAGAACACCACCTCACACATCATTAACAACAGATGATTTCAAACTAGTAGTTATAACCATTTAAGATCGACTATCAGAGGCTTGGGATAATGTCGAGAAGCATAGGGCTTCAATTTTTGAGTAGGTATAGGAGGTAAAAACTACGTTGGAACAACTAAAGATCATAGAAAATCATCGACATAAAGAAACACTAGGAAAGACTAGGGAGGGAATGCCAATAGGAGAAACAATATAGATCATAGCGCAGGGGAGCACAAATTTCATGATAACACTGGATAATTTGTACATTGATGAGGAGGTGCCACAGAAGCCTATAAAGGAGATAGAGACATTGGACTTGGCGTTGCCAAATATTCCAATGAACGCATTGTACAAATTGCAAATTGGTGTCGCATAGGAAATCATATCAAGGGCAAGGTCGGATGTGACAAGCTTATAGACAACGCATGAAGAGAACATTACATTGAAGGAAGCAATTATCCAAGAAGGGAATGATAAGAAGTTAGTGCAATAGAAGGTGGAGGAGATGGAGAAGCACATTGATGTAATGTTTCAAACTATCTCGAACAATGCAGGATCAGAGGAAATATCATCGAAAGAAAACATGAATAAAATAGCTCAGGCTTTGGAAAAGTACAAGAGAGAAATAAAGGAGCTAGAGGAGCACGAAGTACCCACTAATCCTCAAGAAGTAAGAGCGCAACGAGAGAAGGACACAACAAAATTTGTGGAAAATATAGCACATTCTATACAAAATATGACAGAGTTGTTGGAGAAAAGTGGCCAACTATGGACACAAGTACAAGAAGATGGAAGCTTGCAGGAGCTACAAGGAAAGGAGGATAGGGTCCACGTATCAATGGCAGACTTGAAATAGATATAGAAGACAATGTCACTGCCATAAAATATTAAGACAATTGTAGAAATGAAGAGTCTGTAGTCAGAAGAAAAGGAAGTGTTGGCAGAAAAGATTGCAAGGAAGGCTCAATTGGAGCCTCTGTAGGAAAAGGATTAACAGTTGGTCATGGAGATTGACGAAGAAAAATTAAGGGTGGAGCAGATAGGCTTGGAGGGGGGAGAAATATTGAAACTTTCACTCACCATGAAGATGGTAGAATCGATGGTGGAGAAGAGCAACCAAGTTCAGAGGCAATGCCAGCAAGCAATAGAAATGTATGAAGCACTAGCACGGGCATTGAAAGATTAAGGATTTAGTGAGTGACTCGGGATGAGTCATGATGTCAGTGTTGGGGGCATGTTGGCGCAGGCCAATTTTGGAGAAAATCAAGGAATATTTGAAGGAATCAAGGAAGAAATCAGAAAAGATAAGGCAGCACTGGAAAATGGGGAGCACACCGGAACTAGAGGAAAAGCAGTGTTGGAACAGAGGAAAACCAGTGCCAAGGAAAAGAAGTTACAAAGTGGAAAAATTGTTGTGGAGTAGTTGAAAAGTGGACAAACCTAATCCTCTTAGGGTTAGGGTTTTTGTAATGGATTTGTCCCATTTTTTTGTATAAGTAGAATGTATTAGGACTAGGAAAGGGTTGTTCATTAGTTGGTTAGTAGATTGGTGGAGATATTGGTTAGAAATTCTCAGTTTTTTGAGGACTATTGTGATTTGTGGAGATCGATTCTAATGGAGGAAGAAATGTACAGTGCGAGACACGAGGTTTAGCACGAAGATAAATAAAGAGATGAAGTGAATCATCTTTGTGGGTGTAGCCCCAGGAGGGAGTGAACCATGGTATATCTGGGTTATGTGTGAATGTTTGCAGTCCTTTTGATTATAGTTTATTTAATGAGTTTATGTTGAACATGTTAAAATGATAAAGGAAATAATACTGCGCACTAAGGATAAACTAATGAACTATGTAGAAAAACACTAATGTATGAATGTCATAGTTAGTATGCAAAACTAAATATGGTGTTACAGTAAATGAATATATGTCATGTGGTATATGCTAGTATAATGGTTCATGAAGTTATGTTGGAGTAGTTGTGTCACTAATCAGGACCAAATCCTGCTAGGGTTAGCATAATGAAGGGGTATCCAAGGGATAAAAATTGAATAGATCTAATGACACTAAGAGTGACTCGCATCCCATCCCATGGTTGCAGACACCTAAGTCTTGTGGCCACCCATTGAAGCCATTTTGGGTGAGACTGCACAGTGCACTTTGTGCATTGTGTTGCCTTCTAGTATCCAGAAGGATCAATGGTTGAAGGGAAGTTGGTAATATTTTAGTTAGAACCTAGGTCAACCCATAATAGGAAACACTAGGTATTATTTTGAAATGTTGAGGTTTGTAACTTGGTTTTTATCTATACCTATTCTATAATATTCATGCATTATATATCTGTAATCAGAAATGTGATTTAATTGGCCTTGGTCATTTGCAATGGAAGATATACTGATGTATAGGGAAGTGGCTAGTGACATTCATGAGGGCTCTCTAGTATTTCATAATTATTGTATAAGGGTTATAAGATATCTCAACCCTACACCAATTTACATGTTTATGTTTTCTGGTCGTTGGTTGGGGTTTGGTGTCTCTCCTTGTGGTGATCCTAGGTTTGGGTTCTCTCTAGGCTCTATATTAGTTAAGTGTGTTTAAATTTAATAACGGAAAATTGAATTTTTATTTTATTTTATCATTTAAATGAATTACTAAATAAATAAGTAAATCAAATTACATAAAATACTTACTTGGAACCAATTGAAGACCATGTCAAGAAACTTTGGATGCGATTTTTCAAGCTCTCCCCAATTATCTCAATATCTATCAAAATGTGTAGCACGATCTATTAGTGAAATAGATTGACCGCGAGAGTTAAAAATGGTTTTCCCCACATGAATGTGTGAATGTTATTGGAGTGTGTGTGAACTCTTAGGAACATGTGCACATTCTTAGGAATGTGCATGTTTTCCTAAAAATTACAACCTTTCATTGACATGGTAGCCTCTATGGAGATTTAGGGAAACCCAAATCTATCAAATCAAGAACGCATGTGCATTCTTGAGAACATGTGCATGTTCCTGCATGATCACTTTCATGGGCATTGTTTGTCCCTTCATTTTGATAAACAAAATTTGTGCAAGCCAATTTGGAATCAGACAGTCGACCAAAGGAAGGGGCAGAAAGAAGAGGAAAAGGAATGCGCAACAAGAAGTAGTTAGAACAAGAAACAGTTGGAAGAATAGTGCAACACCAGTTTTGGGAGAAAGAGGTTGCAACTAAATCAAGAAGAAGAAAGAAATATCAAGTTCTCAACTAGCAATACTAGATTAGATTATACATATATGGGATCAATATGATTGAAAAGGGTTGTTGGGTTTTGCTAGAGTTGATAGAGTCATTATTGTTACTGTTATTGTTGATATTAGCTAAGTTATGAGTTCTGGGATTGGAACCAGATTGGTAATGTAATAGAGTCATGTAGTATTGTAGTGTTGAAAATATCAAGGGACTAAAATAACCTTGTCTCACAGTATTACAAAGCACTCACTATTATCTTTGGCATGACCAAGTGTATCTGTAACTCAATCTGATCTTGTATTTTGAGGAGAAACATCTTATATGATAATGCAGTGGGAGACCCAAATTTTCCTGAAAATATCTCGTGTACGTAGTCTTCTGAATCTATTGGATGTTATTCTATGTTATATTTTATGTATGATATGCTTAAATGATTATACCTTGCTTCTAAATTCCATCAAAACTCTGTTTTTCCCATTCTCGGTTAGGAAATGGTCAGGGTTGAACCAAGTTTAAGCTATCTTGTGCATGTCCGATATGAAACTTGTTACTTCTAAGATCTACTTGAGTATTCTCCTTACCCTTCCCTATTCTATTCATCTCGATTACACTTTGGGTGAGATTTTTTCTCTCCCGAGAATCTGCAAATGCCAGCACACTAGACTTCATCGGTAACTTTTGTTGGTAACTTGAGAAGGACCCTGGTCTGATCACTTTCGTGCCAACAAAATGGTTTTGTTGTCAAGACCTGTGTTTTAAAAGGGAACCTTTAAGGAGAATGCTTCCACAAATCTATCGATATGATAATCAACAATGGTGGGAACATAATTTTGATGCCTTTATATGGAAGGAAGTGAAGTTGCGAGGTAAAAGCGTGAATGCTACAATAGATTCTATCTTTTATTCTGAAAGATCGAGTGACTAGTATGAGATATTCTGGGTAAAATTTCTAGAAGAACTGTTCCATTGGGTAGATTGGCTACAAGAAGCTCCAAAATTCAAAGAACGAGCCAAGAATACATGTACATGGGACACATAGAATATCACAACATTTCATCGATTGGATCACTAGATTATGAGAGCAGTCGATTTATGGGTTAACACGACTCTGGAAGGATATATCATTGAATTCGCAGTTGATAATCACCAATCGTTTTCATGGGAAGAAGAAATTTTCAAGAAAGGTGCATGCGGGAGACTATTGAGGGAAATTCCTCTGTGGATCAAAGAATTATTGATGGAGGAGGGGATGATAAGTATTTCATCAATTGAGATGGCAGCCTAAACACCTACACTTGGGGTAGGGTGATTTTGGGGTAGGATCATGCCCTGAGAAGGGGAAAGGGTTCTTTGAAAAATAGGGGAAGACCAAGAAAAGAACGCAAGAAATGAGAGAGCATTGAAAAGAGTCACCGTAGTTGAGAAGTGGTGGTGAGGAAAGGTAAAGAAAGTAGCGAAACAGTCCAAGGTGTTGCGGAAAGAAATCAGATCAAGAGGAACATATGAAAGAAAGAAGGAAGAGTTGAGGAGGGTAAGAAGACAAGAAATACTAGTCAGTGTAAGATTACAGTAGAGAGAAGCATAAAGAGTAAGGAGTCCCCAGGTGAGTGGATGAGAAGAGGAGTGTGCAGAAGCAGAAGAAGATGAAGCAGGTCTAGATCTTGTAGAAGAGAAAGAAGATTCAACCATGATATAAGGAAACATCAAGAATCAGGCCGAGAAGGCTACTCCATAGGAAGAAAACGATACCCCCCAAATAAAAGAAACTTTCCCAGAAGTCAGTGGAACAAGCCCCGAATCACCCATTCCTCAGGTGTCCTCTATACCCATGGTAATCCCTATATCGCATACTTATTCTATTTCTATTCCATTGCATCTATTTATTCATTCGCAGTCAGTAAGTGTAAATGTTGGGAGGATATTGGGATCCCCTTGCATATCACAACCAGGACCGTTGGGTTTCATTATAATAAGAATAGTAAGACCCAGAATGGCTAAAAATATGGGAGGATAGATCGTCTAATACCCAAAGCTCTGGGGTAAAGGGGATGAGGATGTAGAGAAACATTGGTTCTTATCTGAATCCATCTGGAGATACAGAGGGACTCTCGATGCAAACAAGTTAGTATAGTTTCAAACTACCTTGAGGGATCTTTCCCTCAAATGGTACATGAAAGCTATTGAACCAGGGGTGTAAGTACAAGAATTCACCCTTGCCCAAGTTCGTTTGAAATTCATCATCAAATTCAAAATACCTCAGTTAGAGCAATAAGCTCTCTCTGAGTTGTGGGAGATTCAACAAAGGGAAGGAGAATCTGCCTAGGAGTACAGTCATAAATTTAAATATGTTATCGGGAGTTTATCTCATCCAATTCATGAATATCACCAAAGGGAATGGTACATCCAAGGATTACTACCTTTGACAAGAATTCCTTTAACACAACAGTGGATATCCACCTTAACAGACACCTTGGAACAATCGATGAAGATCGAAGCCATGGCAGGTTATTCGAGGAGTTTGAGGGTGATCAAGCCTCCAGTGGATGAAAAAGTTGTCGCAAATCTAGGGAAAATAATCAGTGCTAATAGAGAATATTCTTGAATTAACCATATCAAGACTAGGACGACCTCAAGTTTGTTGTACAGGATGCTACACATAAGGGCATATGGAAAAGGAATGTCCATGCATGAGGGGAATGGGACCTCCTCACAATTCGATGGGACCCTCTTCAGGACCAACAGGAGGACTTTCATAAGTATTTGTGACTCCACGATTCCATGAACCACGGCTATACCATACCTTTCTAGGAGCTCAAACATCTCAGGTAACTTAGTATTGTGAGATTTGTCGAACACATGGGCATGCAACGAGGAAGTGTCCTATTATGTAGAAGTACACGACTATGCCTAATACAATACATTGTGAGTTCTGCACATCTACAACACATGCTACAAATAAATGTAGAGTGTTGGATGCACTGGCCGACAGACTAGATCGGATAGCATTCAGAATAAACAAAGCCCCCCAAGGACCTGGAAGAGGCCATGGAACTGGGGTTGGAGGTGGATTCATAAGAGGAAGAAATGGAGGAAGGGGGATGAGAAGATGTTACAACTGCAATGAACAAGGTCACTTAGCTAGAGACTTCCCTCACCCAAGACAACCATGGTGCTCTCACTGTAGAAATAATGGGCATGCAACTGAAGACTGCCAGAAATGATCGTGAAATGGGAAGATCGGGTTCATCAATGAGGAGATAAATTCATAGGGTCAGAACTTAAAAATGGAATCAAGGGACAAATACCTAAGATCAACATCATTACTCACGGAGGAGAAAAAATTGGGGCAGATGCAGACAGTCAACCCAAGATTCAAAAAGAATCTCCCAAGGATGGTAGGTATGACCCTTTGAAACACAACTCATTCTTTGTTACGAACATAAATATGCATATAAATAGATATTCATAACATAATAATTAATTAATAAATAATAGCTATTAATAATGAAAGGACATGTCTCAAAGAACATGACTATTGGTTAAGGGAACCCATGTGTGGGTATATAAACGAGCCCTCATTCTCAATTGTATCTCATCTTATTTCATTTATTCATATTTTATACATTATTCCTACATGGGTTATTATGTTATATTCCAAGTATTTTGGATAATTCTTGTGTGAGCGAACTTTGTTCGTCTCATTTGGTATCAAAGCTTTGTTTTTATGATCCTGGCCTTTGGCCACTCTCTTTGCAGACCTTGTATGATCTGGCTTTTATCCAACCCCATCATTTTAGATCTTCTCTGACTCAAAGATATTTGACCATAATTGGCCCTTGGCCATCTACATTCCAAATATTCTAGTTTCACAACAACAAAAAAAACATTTCGCTGCCAAGAAATCAATATATATATAGAGAGAGAGAGAGATAGATAGATAGATAGATAGATATATGAAATTTTGTTATAAAAAGAAATATTTAAAAAAACAAAAAAAAAAAACACCAAACAATTGATTGACATTGTTGAATTCATGATTACTTATTATTGTGGGGTAGAGCATCGAAACATAATCTACCAACAATAAAAACCCACATCTATAACCGGTGCCTATGAATCTTGGTTGCAAGGATCTAGGGAAAGTTATAAAAAAAAAGAGGCAATCCAAAAAGCATGTCGTACATCGAGTACCGGTGTAGAAGAAGCAATAAACCATATTAAAATTGAAGAGACCATTCAAATCTATGTGAATTTGAAGAATCATATTGTTGTCCTGGATAACATCAGTCCGCCGTACGTTCCAAGTTCTAACCATCTTTCAGTCGCCGCATTTAATTAATTGCATATATGTACGTTTTTTAAAACTGTACAACAACGATTAAATTGAAGAACATACATCTATTGTTTTGCTTAGCTGTTGTACAATTTCCCGATTGAAGATTTAAAGAAATCAATTTCTATTGAAGAAATATTATTATGCCGTAAAAATCAAAAAGAAAAAAAATCAACAATATTAAAGAAGTTCGTGGTATAAATTTCAAGTAATCTGGATGGAATTTCCATAGAAGGTAACAGTAGAGGACGAAGCACACAGATCTCAGTGTGTCATATATTGTTCCCTTTGTACCCTTGTTATAATTTGGATGCCATATTTACCCATTTCGTGCATCTACCATTAATTATGTGTGTTAAACAATCCACAGTTTGGTAATAAACCCGCAGCCATCCACACCTCGTCTCGGAAATGAAGGAACTACAACAAGCCTCTATTAATTAAAGTGTCAAAGCCACGACGGTTGGAAATACCACTAGCAAGAGATATTAAAATTAAGACTAATGCATATTCTCCAGAACGGAAGTCAACCAGATTTGGAAAGGCGAGTTCGTAAAGGGTTTGTTTGGTCGTACATGAAATAACTAAAGAATAAGCATTGGAGAATACCCTTTTGGTGTACTTACCACCAAGAGTTCTTAAAAAGACAATAATACTAATAAATTATTATATATTAGTGGAACTTATATTTTTTTCCACAGTAATATTGCTCTATATATTCACCAGAAATATAATAATTTACAGGGCAGCAGCTATAACCACGCACATAGACCTGTAATTAGTGGAACTTATATAATTACAAGAAAATTCAAAATATATATAAAAAGAAAAAGTGAAAGGTATTCAAAGTTTCAAATCCAAAATAAAGTGGAAAGGTGGAGTTTTTTTTTACAGGTTAGATATTAATATTTTTAAAGTGAAAGGACTTACACTTAAATAAAAGGTTATTTTTATAAAGTTATAAAAATTACCAAAGGCAAGGCTTACAATAAGCTAATCAAATACTTTAATAAGAGAATTATAAGGTTGTGAAGTATTTAAAAATATAATTAAAAAAAAAATCATAAAAGGGATTGAAGAAACATTTAAAAATAATTTATTATGGAAGAATATCAAGATAAATCAGAAATACAATTACAAATATTGAAAGGAGAATTAGGACATTATAAAGTGAGCAATAAAAAATTACAGTTTGAAATTGAGAAGGAAATTTTTTTTAATGGGTTAACACAAAAAGATAATCGTTACTTCAAAGAGCTTATTTGGGAACTCATTGCATAAAATGAAGAGCTAAAGACCAAAAACCAAAAAATGGACCAAGACTTACTAGAACGAGATGAAGAAATATTACGATTACAAAATCATAATCAAATTTTATTAGTTAAAATCAAGAAGTCAAAAGACAAGAAGCAAGGGAACACAAATTCTAAACAAGAAAATCGAGGTCTGAAAGAGAAATCAATTGAAAAGTAGGAAGAAATTTCCTACC
The DNA here is from genome assembly GCA_000966675.3 of Picea glauca. Classification (NCBI taxonomy): domain Eukaryota; kingdom Viridiplantae; phylum Streptophyta; class Pinopsida; order Pinales; family Pinaceae; genus Picea; species Picea glauca. The sequence continues at coordinate 177,579 of JZKD02S2295657.1, read as the reverse complement.
TAAGGAACCTTAACCAGAAGTTACTTGAACAAATTAAAATCTTAAAGGACGAAAGAAAGGAGAATCTAGAATCAGAAAAAGACAATAGGTCAAAAAATAAGGAAGAACTTTTACAATTAAGATGACATAATCAAGGTTTATTAACTCAAATTAAAAAGTTGAAGCATGATAAGAAGACTTTACAAGAAAAGTTAGATCGAAAAACATCATCAGTCGATAAGGAAATGATGACAGACCCAGTCAACCTTACAACTCAAAATGAGGCAAATCCAACTGATGTAAAGAAGTTTTCAAATGTCGAAGAAGAAACAATCCAGGGCTATGAAGAAAACTCAATTCCAAAAGTTAATCAACAAAAATCTACAAGTATACGAAATAAGGATCGAGTTTCAAGGATTCCTTGTCGACATCCTAATCACAAAAATCGATACTTTAGCCAATCATTGTATCAATAGAAACAAATGACCAATATGCCAAAGAATATTACTTCCACTACAAGTGATACTCAAAGTAGAAGCTATCATGGGAGTCAAAATACATCAAGTTCTTTTCAAGAACTCTATAAACTCCCAATTCCATAGAAGATCGAATTAGGATAGGTAGACTCCTTTATAATTCAACAGTTTTTCTCAGTGCTTAGAAGATCCTATCGTCTCATGTCCTCAACGATTACTAATTCAAGAATGAAGAATCATGAGACCATAATTACAAGCTAGAGAAAGATATAAGTATTCCATGATGTATTCTTTGAGGACAAAGCATTTTTAAGGGGGATGAAATGTTATGAACATAAATATACATATAAATATATATTCATAACATAATAATTAATTAATAAATAATAACTATTAATAATGAAAGAACGTGTCTCAAAGGACATGACTATTGGTTAAGGGCACCCCTACGTGGGTATATAAACGAGCCCTCATTCTCAATTGTATCTCATATTATCTCATCTATTCATATTTTATACATTATTCCTACATGGATTATTATGTTATATTCCAAGTATTTTGGATAATTCTTGTGTCAGCGAACTTTTTTCGTCTCATTCTTAAAATATGCAATAGAAATATTTAAGAGTATCCATATTTCATAAATAGTGGACAATTCCCCTAAAGTCAAATTTCAACCTAAAATTGTGCAAGCCCTACCTCACCACCGACACCTAGAAACTTTATAATTCCAAAGAGACACCTTGTGTAGTCACAAAATGTATTCAATCTCTGGTTTCAATTGTTCTTTGATATTATAGGGGACGACCAACTTACAAAGAATTTTCACAACACCTTATACCTAATACTGGGAAGTGAGGGAACCCTAGAAGCCATAGTAAGGAACAACCTCCCTAAGAAGAATACAAAGAAGAAAGGTGTGAACAGGAAATTATTTAGGTTAGAAGCCCAGCTAGATGATTTTGAGATCAAAGATGTCATGCTAGATTTGGGATTTGATGTCAAAATCCTACCCAAAAAGACCCAGGAATCTTTGGGAAAACCTCAATTAGTGTATTCCCCCATCCAGTTGAGAATGGAAAACTAGTACTGCATTTTCCTAGTAGGAAGGTTGGAAAATGTGGAAATAGATGTTGCGAGATTTAAAACCACAACCGATTTTGAATTAATTGAAATCATGGGAGATAAGGATCCCTACCCTGCTCTACTTGTAATTGATTGGGCATACTACAACTATGTTATCATTGATCTAAAGAGGGACACCATGACATTTGAAGAAGATGGGATAAAAATAGTTCATCCCTTGGATCCATATTTAGGGCCTAGATACATTGAACCAGTGGAAAATAATATGGAATCATATGCTCTTGACTAATTATACACCATAATAATAGGAACAAAACCAGATTGCATAAATCCCACTGCAGATGGATCGGTAAGTTGGAGAAGCATATAGTCTGCTGACGAGGATTCAAAACTAGCATTTGACAGTTGGCAGCAAGGCTCATACGAATGATTCTCAAGATGATGCATAAATGTCAGAGTAACAAGATGGATTGAAAGTGAGATCAGAGAACACCCGACATATGATGGTACTGTAGAGGTAGACTATTTTATTCTCAGCATGGAGGATAAAAGAGAGACAGATCAAAGGATCTATATTCTGGACTTAGCCTTGCAGGATACCCTCGCTAGATGGTGGGCCACTCATAAAGCCTTAATTATGGAGTGGTAAGACACGGAGAAATACATTCTTTTTTTATTCCAAAGTAGGGATCAAATAAAATAAGAGACTAATATATATTTTCAAGATGCGCAACTAGTCGACGGACGGTATGACCCCAAAGTGCATAGTGAGCATTGCTTAAAACAATGGCAAGTTGTGGAAGTTCCCTCTCACCTATGGGTTCAGTAATTTCTCCATTCACTGGTTCCAATCCCAAAATATTGGTACATACATGAAGAGACTAGAAGACAAACAAGTTGTTGGAAGACCTTACAAAATCTTATCTCCAAGAATGATTTGTGTTGCTTTTCTTTCGAGTCTCTTTCACTCAAGATGAAAAGTATTCTCTCCAACCTGTCCCTTGTACTAAGACAATATGATTTCTTGAAAGAAATATGAGTTAGAGAATATAATGCAAATAAACTCTAAAATATCAACCTTAATCAATCTAATACTTTAACTAAGGACAAGTTATAGATTTAACTTTTCCCAGAGGTTTAACTTCAACTTGTCTTGACTCAAAAAACTCAACCTTGACATTTGTTTTTTAGCTGACTGAGGGCACTAGAAGGTGCGCTAGACTAGGGAATACTAGGACAACCAATAATTAGGCCCAACACTTCACTAAAGTTCCCAAAGAATTTGGGTTAGGGTTTGATTTCGCTGCAAAACCAAAAACTCTAGCTGGATCTTTCGGAAGAATGGCTAGCAAGCTGATCTAGGGAAAGAATAATTTCAGCATCCTTCAAGTAGTTTCTCAATGAGTTACCAAAACTTATCTAGACTCAAGGAACTACAATTGGCATTGCAAATGGCGTTTCAACTGACACTGCAACTGGCGTTGCAACTAGCACTACAACTTCTTGTTCAATGAAGCCTTGACCTAGGGTTTTATGAGGAAACCCTAATTTTCCAACTTTTGAATTTTGGAGATCTGATCTGGCGAAAATATGTGCCCTCCTAAGGAGAGCTTCTTGGTTTCTTTTTCAACTTCTCAACGATCTTGACAATAGGGAAAAAAAATTATATTCTTTCCCATGATTAGACTGTTCTAAAGGAAACCAACTTTGATACCATGTTAAAAATTTAATATGCTCGTTTAACCATAGACAATATCACATCATTTTCACCCAACCATAGGAACTTACACATGCCACCCCCGAGAACAATAGCCTTTTCTTAGATAGAATAATTCTGATAAGTCCACTCTAGAACCAACATATAAACCCTAACCAAAAATATAACTATTGTAGCAATAACACAATACCAAGAAAATGTACCTCTACTAATAGAATCATACCTTTACCAAGAGAATCACACAAGAGAGATACCATAAAGACTAAGAATACTCCATGACAATTGTTGCACTACTCTCTCCATACTTGCGGCTCCTTATGCTTCAATTGCTTCTCGTTAGAATTGTGCACTAGTTGAGTGAGTGAGTGAGAGTGTACAAATGAGATAAGGAGCCTCCTTATTTATACTAGGTTATTCAAGTGACTTTTCTAGGTGGGACCGACTTCTCTTTCTAGGTCCTTCTATTTCTTTATTATTATTCTCCTTGGGAAGAATTCTCTTCTAGGGTAATTCCACATTTTTTTAATGGTTCTCTTGCTTCTGGAATATTCTACTCTAAGAACAAAGGTTATACTGGAGGTTAATACATCCCACAACTACCAAAACATCAACATGCCATTCTATGTTTGGACAACCAAGAACTCAAATCAATGAACCAGCACAAGGAAATTCTCATCGATGTGTTTATATTCTTCCAAGTAATGGTAGTGTCATGAATCAATCTTTCTTCAATAAATAAAATATAGCACATAATGCCAATGCAAGGGAATGACATATCTCATTGAAACTATCTTGTATCTATATTCATCTCCATTCAACTTGAATATGAATTCAGCCAGAGATATATGAGTTAGCAATTAAACAAATCACATATTGAAATTGGTAAGGATTGATTTCTCTAATAAAATGATTTATTACGTAAAACATGTTTGAAGTAAAACTTAGCTTAGTGGTCTAATTTAATGTTCTTACCCAATATTCAACACATTTTGTAAATAGCTCAGTAAATAACATTTTAATTAATCATTCTGTTGTAGAGATAACCTTCTACCCATCCATTTCCTTTTTATCCTTTTGATTGTACCTTAGTCACTCTCCCAACTAGAGTTCAAGATAATGAGAGAGTAACCATACAATTAATGCTTGGATCGATCTCAATCCAAAACATGCCAAGTGAATAATACAAAAAATAATTTACATCTAATATCAATCGATAGAACCAACACTTTATGGAAATAAGACAAAATAATAACAAACCTAAGAATTTGTTTGTTGATTCATCGCCTCAACTAATAAAAGTATACAACGATTGAAGGAGATATGAACTTGATACATGTATTGTTTAATTATACGTTTGTGGGATATCTAAATACCAAAAGAACTAAACATATATGCAAGAGAGAAGTGAGGTACATAGCCTAATACCCAACTCATCCAATCAACTTGTACAAACCAAATACGGCCTCTTGGGCTGAAGATTGGTAGTATATGGTCATTCTATCATAGCACGGGTAGAATACAGCCTCAACGGAAGCATGTTTGTTGTGTATGATTTCAAAAACATATATTGTCAATGTATGGTGAAGGAAGAGACTCAATTTCATTAGAAATAACACAATTAGTAACTCTTTAAAAGAAAGAAAGAAACAATCCAATTATGGAATCCATAGATATCTCATCTCTTAGCAAATCCAACAATGGATGAAATAGAGTTGTTATAATTCAAATTAGACAAATGGAGAGGAAAGCATTGGAGAATTCCTCAAGAACATCTAAGATATGAAATCTTAAACCATTAAAAATTACCATAACCAATTAACACATAGTATATTTCACTAAAAACACTAGAAGCAATTGCAAATAAAGAAGGACAAGTTATCAAGAACATATAAGAGATTCTCAATGCACATAACATCAATAACATAATGGAAACATTGATTTCACCTAGGGAAACCCGAAGGAAAAAACCCTAGCAACGAATGGTTTTCTCTGTCATACTTCTGCAATCATATCTACAATGCAGTCATATGGCTCTCTATGCATCCTCCTCTCCTTGGATAGCAATCCATAAATAGTCGTTAGACCTAGCCTCTCCTTTCATATCCCCCGTCTATTCTCTCATATTTGTACTTTCTATTTCTATTTAATTTTTTACCTATCCTCTCATTTGTGTCATTTAACTTTAGATTTTATTTTATATCAAATATAATCTTCATTAATTGTTGACTTACATTTAGATACTTAGTCTGACAACCATAATCTTGGTAAAGATCCATTTCAAATCATTGCAAATAATTATACAATGTATGAATGACTCACTATAGTAGTGGCAAAATATCATTGAGAAACATTGAAGATTGATTTTGTAACATGTTTTAAGAGAAGTTCACAAGAGGAATGGGAGTCATAAATGACATGAGGCAACTCAATTTCCATGGTCTTCCATGACCATGGAAATGGATAATTTATGGTTTTTGGTGTCGTGTTCTTTCATACAATCTGATCTTGCCTCACATGTGAGTAACCACTTTCCACACAGATTACTGATTTTGAAAATTCATTGAGCTTGAAGAATAATTTTTCATTAACTAGTTCAAAATAAATAGAAAAAGGTGACTAGGAAGGAAAATTGACAATTCAACGGGATATAGGACACTGTCTCATTAAGCTTATATATAAAAGAAAGTTGGCATTCTTTTTTTCTAAGAACTGTTCATGGAGATATTTGATTCCTGAACTAAAAAACTGTTGACTACAATTATCTTTCGTCATAACGATTTTTTTTAAAGTTGATTCCCCACATTTTGAATTATTGTACATGGAACCTAATAATTTTTATTTTCTTTCATTCTCAATAATAAAACACTATTAGATTTCATTTTTTTTCCTCATAATCAAACTTTAGAGTGATCAATGCAAAGGTCCTAACTCATTTTTCTTTGTTCCTATTATTTTTCCAAAGAAAATAGATGAAAAACACATGGGCACAAAATATCCCAAAGTGCACGGCATGTCATTAATTTGCATACCATTCAAAGATGCGAATTGTCTACCTAGCATTCGAGTGAGAAGGGAAATTCACGACCATATCATTCTCAATGGATTAGTGTTTTATTAGATGAATAATTCTTGTGAGAAATTTTATATTATCGTTTATATAACTATTTCCATTGGATGAGTTTTCTATAATCTAAATATTTAATTTAGATACTAATGTATATTGAAGGTAAAAGTTATTCCAGGTTATTACAAGGAGTATAATATGTAAAGAAAAAAGGGTGAGGTGAAAGCACAATCCAAGGGAAAATGAATTTAAAAGAAGGAAAAATAAGAAGAATATTATTGGGAAGTGTCATCACAATGAGATGAGGAATAATGAAGAAGCTCATAAATGAGGAGGTTTTTTTAGTGAAAATTTGTTTCTTTGGAGAAGCACTTCTAACATTTTAAGCCAAAAATAAATGAATGATGGGCATGAGGCCATGGTAATTATTAAGTAGATGATGTCTCGAGGGTCTATCATGTGGGTTTGGAAGATGGTCATGGGGTCTCTTTCTACTGGTGTTGGAGGGATGGAAGTAAAACAAAGTTACCAACTTAATGAGAACCGTGACCTCAAAATGAGAACTGTAGCCCTTAAAACCCATATTTTTGCATAAAAAATATGAAAATCAACCCCAAATCAAAAAGTGGTGCTACCAGTAGCACCATATTTTTTGTAACCGAGTCAAAATTACAACTTTTTGCAACCATGGTCTTAAAGGATCAAATGGTTTCTCAGAAAAACTTTAAAATCAACCCCCAAATAAAAAAGAGGCGCTACTAGTAGCACCAATTTTAATAACCAAGTAAAAATTAAAACATTTTTTGAAGCATGGCCTTAAAACATAAAATAGTTGCTTAGAAAAACCTTAAAATTAACACCTAAATAAAAATGTGATGCTACCTAAAGAAAAATGTTTTTTTCTAAACATTAAAATTATAGCTAATTACGACTTATTTGAAACTGTGGCCTTGACAACAAATCCCTATGCAAATAAAAAACTCAAAATTGAATCATAAATGGTCACTTGAAAATTTATTTACTAACTTTTAAAAATAAAAATCACATTAAAAAATAAATAAAGAGAAAGGAAAAAGTATTGAAAAACTAAAAACTAAAATGAAAAAAATTCAAAATTTCCCAAAAACAATAATTAAAAAAAAACATTTTTTTTAATAAAAGAATAATAAAAAAAAAATCTCTTCAAATATATATATATA
>JZKD02S2295657.1:147969-170008 GCA_000966675.3 Picea glauca | reverse complement strand
AAATATTTAAAAATAGCTTTATTTAACTACAATTTTTTTCTATGTATTGAAATAAAAGTAAAAAATGTATTAAAAATGATATTTTCCACTATATTTAAAAAGTATGGAACCATAAATTAATTAAGGACACATAAATATATGAAAAATCTTAATTTTAAAAAAATAACTAGTGTACAACATTTTTAGCATTGGATGAAGCATGGAAACATGATTAAAAACACTATTGAACAAGAAAAAAATTGAAAAAATTGAAAATAGATGAAAAAATATTGTTGAGCGAAAAAAAAAATTGAACGATTTGTAAATAGATGAAAAAACAAGCATTTAAAAAAACAAAGTGGAGATATTATGTATCAGAAAATTTAAAATATCAAAAAAAACCTAAAAGGGGGGGGGGGTGGTTCTACTAGTAGCATCATTTTTAAAAACAGGGTAAAAACTTGGACCTCGAAAAAACGAGAACTCTGTAGAGTTCTCATTAAGTTGGTACCTATGTTGTAAGAGGTAATCAACCTAGTGCATGTTAGTTTTAGAAGCTAGGATTTGTTAAGTCGTCAACAAAGGTCAAACGTACTTTGGAGGTAAAGAGTTAAGATCTCCAGTCCTCATAAGCCATGAGTGTTTGGAGAAAACCAAGTGAATATATGAAGAGAAAAAATAACAATCCTTTAATCTCATAGTAAGGAGTGAATAGAAATACAAAACGACCCTTCATCTCAGGCTCTAAAGAGTGGATCTAGAAAATATGACACTCCCAAGGAATATGGTGATTTTCTCAATGTGAATCTAATGGGAGATAACTCGATGTTAAGCAAGACAGACCCTTAGGTTGCAATATAATTGGAGTCTAGTATAACCTAGGGGTTGAATGAATCTATCATTGCACTTGAGATATAAATACAAGTAATGTTGAAGTTTGGGAGAAAGTGGTTCTCTAGGCTCGATGTTAGCGCCCTACCCTAACCTCCCTATTTTAGGGTACTTAGGAGCTAGTCAATTAATGTATGTGGTCATGTTCTTTGAATAAGGCCTATGATATTGCTAATAGATAGTTAATTAATATGAAAGGGTCATCCTTATCAAATAAGGCCCACTAAGTAGTTGGTACTTATTAATGATTGGACCACAAATAGTAATATTTTTTCCTATTTAAAGAGCTAGTATGCTATATATTGTTTTTTCCAAATATTCTTGTAATTGGAGCTCTACTCAGTGAGAGGTTTCCCTACCTTAAGAGGCAAGTGAAAATTGTTTTATTTCTCTGATCATTATTAATACAAGGGTATATTTTACACATTTTATCTCATTTGTCTCTTGCACGTGATTTTATGCATTTATATTCTCTGAATACTTTGTCTACAATTAAAGTCTAACAATTAATGATCACTATAAGTGGTATTAGAGATCCTTTCTAAGCTAGGATGCATCCAAATTTTAGCATAATTTTTCACGGATAAAGAGTTGTTCCAACGTCTTTAAATAACATAGAGATTTAATTTCCAATGGGTAAATATACAATCGGAGAAGAATACATGTAGAAAAAAATGGTATCATTTGGTTGACACCTTTTTAACCTCTATTGGTAACCCTTTGAGTAGTACAATATCATACGACGTGTGTATATATAATTGTATTATACATACCATAGGTTATATCAAAATCCCTCTAGGTTAATCTAAAACCAACCTTACATAAAGCTACAACTTCCATGTTGTTATAGTACATTGAGAGAAACAACTAGGGAGATCACTCTCGGGTGCTAGGGAGTCATAATATAGATAAGGGTATAGTTTATACTCCTTAGTTGGTGTCATGAAATATTCAACTGAGTACTATTGTTGGAGACCCTTATGTATATTATATCTCTATAGCAACTGACATTCATTTTCCCTTATGACCTCGAAAACCCTAGCCTTTGTAGCTCTCTAGCAAAGTTACCACATCTTTGAGTGTAGAAGGAATTCAAATTTTTTATCAATGTACTAATACTCAAGCTAGAGTTAATAAAAATGGGTCCTACCCGCACTATTATGGGACACCTATCTAAAAACATTCCTTTCACTATGGTAAGTGCATGGGTACACCTCTCTACTAACATTTTTTTATGGACGTGCAATAGAGTTGTTAGTGATACCTTTCAAAAGACTCTTCTCAAGCCCTTGATCATATTGAGATAAGTCAAGGATCACACTTGTACAGGATCTTAAGTGGTGTCTTGTGTTGGGTATGTGTTATATTCTTTATTCGCCAATTTTTTATGTGGTCTTTCACCTTTGGTAGGGGCATTTGTTTTCATTTGGCAGTCTAGTGGTACATGTTATTTTATCCCATCATTTTACTAATTTCAGTTAAGGAATTAAGGTTGTAATTTAATCCAAATAAATGAACTAGTGGTATTTTGTATGTTGTGGGATCCTATATATTGTATGGTAAACAATGAAGTTGGATGATGAATAGAAATAGAGGTTTGGATCTAAAACAAGTTGTTGGTTTTCTTGGTTGGGTTTCTAAGGTAAAACTCTATGTGTATTTGTAATTACAATTGTTTTCTTTTCTTTGTTAAGAATATGTGTGCATTACATTAATGTAAAGGGTTTAAACCTTACATTTGGTATCAAAGCAATTATTTGCTTCAGGGGCACACCTATGTGGATAATGGTTTGTCTTGGGTTTATGATAAACCTTGTTATGGTGGGAGATCTATGGTATCAATTCTTGTGGTGAAAAGAAATGACGAGTAGATCAAAAATAGAATTCAAAAAATTTAATGGGAAAATTTTTGAGTTATGGAAGTTCAATATGGAAGACATTTCGGTGGCCAAAGATCATTGGGTTTTTGTATATTCAGGTACTGCACCTACAAGAATATCAACGAAAGACTAGACAAAGTTGGATTGGAAGATAAATAACACAATCTTATTATGTCTCTCAGATTCAATATTAATGAATGTGTCAATGGAAGGTATAACCAAGGAATTATGGAATATCTTAGGGGTTTTGTATTAGTATAAGTCCCTGCTAAAAAATATTTTCCTGTGGAAGAAGTTGTACAACCTAAGGATAAAATATGGAGGCTCAGTAAGAAATCATTTGAATGCCTTCAATATTGTGGTAAGTCAATTATTTTCTATTGATATTAATATTTCTTATGAAGATAAGTGTAACAATTTATTTTTCTCTTTACAAAACTCATGGGATAGTCTGGTTGTGCCCATAGGTAGTGATGCAACTAATTTAATTTTCGATGATGTGGTATCATCCTTGTTGTCAAAAGATATGAGGCGTAAAAACATGGAAATATAGAGCACACATGCCTTATTTGTAAGAGGACACTCCTAGGAAAGAAACAAAAATAATTCCTCAAGTGGGAGATCTAAATCTAGAGGAAGATATAATCTCCATGAAAATTCATAAAGGTATGTTGAAGATGTGGAAAAGAAGGGAATTACAAGAAACATTGTAGATCCAAATGTGTTGAGAGAGGGAAGGGATATGATTATGCCCCTTCTACAAAAGAAAACACCTTTGCATATGAAGGAGGGGATGTGTATTTAGATTATTCAAGAACACATGCAGATCATGAGGCATGTCTAGTTGAATCAGGTGCATCCTTTATGTAATATCCCCAAGGACGAGCCCTATTGTAGTCATGTTTCTGAATTGTAATTCATGTTTTATAGGATGGTGAGCCGAGTATTGATAAGCTGGTAGGCTTATGTGTTTATTAGGCTAGAGAGCCTAAGTGTTAAAGGCCAGGAGCCTGTTTTTGTATCTGTAATATGAAGAAAATTAATAGAGATTAAACATCGTTGCGTGTAGACCAACCACGAAGAAAGAGTGATGGGGGACTAAGCTTCCACAAGGTGGGTAAGGGAAAGGGGATTGAAAGGTTGGAAAGAGGGCCTAATCTTAGGGGCTTAAGTCCTTGAGAATAATATTTGATTATTATTCTAAAGTTGTGTGACAAAACATGTTTTTATCTTAAGTCCTAGGAGAGGCAACGCATGCAGCTCCAACGTGTGAAAAAGGGAACACATGCAGCTCAAGGAAGACAAGTGTCGACTTGGGCGCATGCGGTTAAAATTTGAAGTGTCAACTGAGTTGGGGGTTCTTCCTCCATTCTGTCATGGGTTGTCTAAAACCGTGAATTCTGTCTAGTCTCTACTTTCATCCTCCACTATGTTGTTCGCTATCATAATTGTGTGGTGGGTGGGTCTAATCTCTGTATGCCTCACGTGGCTCTGAAAACCGAAGCATGTGATGTCTTCTTGAGAATTCGATACACCCTATGTCTGAACCATTGAGTCTGTATTCGAACTTTGCGTGGATTCCTGGTCACGCACCCTGAAAACCAGTGGCAAACCCACAGATTGAGCCATGTCACATGTGCATCTTGTGAGCCTAACCTATTCACTCTTGCAAAGTTGAGTCTATACTTGTATTGTCTTTGGGTTGTTGCCTTCTGTGTTTCCTAAGTGGAATTAACCAGTTGTTGTTGTTGTTATCCTGAACTTGTGGGAATTAAGTTGAAAACTGGTTGAAGAATCAGGTTGTTAGGCCTGTGGTAGAAGAGGCAGGTTGTCAGGCCTGCAAGTATCTCTCTCCAAGTGAGACAGTCTGTTGGGAAGTGTTTTTCTCCCAAAGAGAGTCCAACACCAGCTACGGAGCTCCGAGAATTCCTGATCCGACTTGTTGTCAAGACCTAGAGAGGGAGGTGAAGCATCGATGGACTGTGCTTGTGAAGGTGTATACTCCCGGGTGGAACAGGCATGTGGGGAATGAGAGTTCGTGAGTAGTGGGCGTAATAAGGCTCCTAGAGAGAATCCTTCTGGTTTCTCTATGCATTTTTCCTGTAACCTCAGCCTAGTCTATGATTCCCTTGCCCTGGGTGGAGTTTGGTCCCAGCTCGAGGGTGACCCGCTACTGAGCATGATGAGTAGCGTGGTCTAAGGCTAGGAGGTTCATGGAAGGTCTACATGTATTTGGTGGATTTATTATAGTTTCAAAGATAAGTATTAATTATGTGTTTTAATTTCAATTAAAATGCATGTATGTGATGCTTGCAATATTATCATGTATTTCGTTACAATGATATTACTGTTAATTCCCTTAATTTTGTATGTTAGCAGTAATACTGTGATTACTCTATATTGTTGATTGAATTTCATTAAATTTGTTAATTATATTTAATATGCATGATATATATAAATTTATGAGAATGTTCCACGTAGTAGCGTTGCCCGGTCATGGGGTTGATGGCCGGGGATGTTACAATATGGTATTAGAGCCATGTTTTCAATGTTGAGCCTAGATGGGTCGGATAAGTGGTCTTTGGACCCAAGGTTTCGAGAGGAAATTGTGTCTGGAGGACTAATTTCAAACCTTAGATTGTTTTCGAGTGCCAAGGGGTTACTTGGTCGTGTTACGAAGCTCACGAGGAGTAGCGGTAAAATAAACCACAGTCAGTGTGGTATTTGACCACAGAGAAAGAGAGAGCACTCAACACTTGGGGTGTTGGATCTGTAGGATCTATTTGGAAGGAGGGGATAAACCTTTATGATCGTTAGATCAGGAGAAGGTGTAGGAAGGATATCCTGGAAGCCTTTCGGAGTTCGGCAATTGGGAGAAGCAAGGTGCTCTGAGGTGAAAACTTCTGAAATCCGAAGCTCCGAGGTCATAGAAGAGATCTACACCGTATATTTTAGGGTATAGCTTGATCATTAGATTTTGAGGATTCGTGCTCGAGTTAGTCGTGAGAACCCTTTAGATTTTGCGAAGTCGGAAGATGGGAAGTGAGGAAAGGTGAACACCTCCGAAACCCAAAACCCTAAAACCCCGAGGAGATCTACACCATAGATCTAGGAAAAGATCTCGATCATTGGATCAAGCAGAAGAGAAGATTGTAATTTCGAAAGTTAGGCTGTCGGGAGAAATGGGATGTGCTGACGCACAAACTCCCAAAGCCCAAAATCGTGAAATCTCGAAAAGCTGAAGTAGTGAGTTGAGCTGACATCACTTGGATGGATGTGGACACTTGGGATGTGTGCCACATACCAGTGGGCCCCAAAGGAAAAGTAGACGCAGTGGGGCTGGATGGCATCACCTGAGGTAACATGGACCTTCTTAATCACACCATGTGTCACCACTGCGGTTGGTGATAGCTATGTTGTGGGCCTGAAAGCTAGAAAGTTCAGAAGTCGAGAGTTGGAGAGGGAAGCAAGTGTGGGAGCCTCTAAAAACAAGATCGCGAAACCCTGAAACCCAAAACTCTAAAGTCCCGATTAGAAAACCTTGAGATCTAGCACCTAGTCACGACCCATGGCCGCGTGGGTTGGGGACTGAGAGAAAGGGACTAGTGCCTGAAAACTGAGCAGAGCAGAGTTCTGAAAGTAGAAATATGTGGGGATTCTTGATTGAACGGGAATCACAGAGAATGAAAACTAAACATTTTATTGAGTTAGATTTGTTTATGAATGATGTGGGATTTGTTAAGGATTAATGGCCTGACAAATTCTAGATGTCTGCAGATTGTGTTTGCATAAGTTTTAACGAGTGATGGAACTGTTTAGAGTTGCCACTAAGTGAAAAGAAATGGAGGAGACACAGAATGCTTCCATTTCAGAGAATGAAGCTAAAGGGATGGATGTTCCTTTTGGAGTTGAAGGGTTGAAATCCAATGGGCATGGAGAAGAGATAGATAAGGAAGGGCATATGATGAAGATCATTGAAAAATTGCAGAAAGATGCCCAAACTCACTGAATAGATAGCAGAAAGCTCAAGAAAGATCATGATAAACAAGGTGAATTCAACATAAAGTTGATGAAGAGTCTAAAGAGAATAGAAAAGAAGTTGGACCAGGAGAGAGACTCGAGCAAAACAGGGAGTCACTTGACTTCTGAGGAAAGAAGATCAAGGAGTGTTGGTAAACACCATCATCACTCCCAAGGTCACTCCAAGAGGAGGGAACACAATAGTTCAAGCCCATCTCCTACTAGAAATCATAGGAGATCTAGAGTGGATGAACTGAAAGGAGGAATGAATCAGATTAAGCCTCCTACGTTTTATGGAGAAGATAAGAAGGAGGAAGATGCCGAAACATGGTTGCTTGGCATGAGGAAATATTTCCAACTGCATAATTATTCCTCTCATGCAGAAGGAAGAATTGCAATGTATCAACTAAAGGGGAAGGCATCCATGTGGTGGGATCAGCTTGTTCAGGTGCATCACATTAGAGAGAAAGATATCACTTGGAAGGAATTCAAGAGATATTTCGAGAAGAAATACTTGACTAAAATATATTATGATAGGAAGATGACAGAGTTCTTTGAACTCAAGTTGGGCAGCATGACCATTGATGAATATGAACAAATATTTTTGGAATTGTTGAAGTATGTCTCGTTCATCAAAGATGAGACTGTCAATATTCAGAGGTATCTATGTGGATTACCACCTTCCATTGGGGAAAAGATCCAGTATGATGACCAAAAAACTATGGAAGAAATGATAAGAAGAGTGAAATGCTTTTATGAGAAGCAAAGAGAGAAGCCCACTTTCCAAAAGGCTTGGGAAGACAAGAAGAAATTCCAGATGGATCAAAGGAAGAAGGGAACTAAGCCACCCTTTTTCAGAAACAGTCCTCAAGGATAGTCATCGTTTACAGAGCCGAGAATGGCTGACGTAGGGGAACAAAGTCCAAGGTAGATGCCCATTCAGTGTTGGGTCTATAAAGAGAACCACAAGTACAGAGATTGTCCCGATAAAAATGGCAAAGTGAGAGTTGTCCATAATTTTCAGTAGGCTGAAATAGTGGAGGACATGGGCAGTAGAATGACAAGGATCTATGCATCCCTGGACAACAAGCAAGTTGAATATCAGTCGCACATGATTGAAGTTGAAGGTATGATCAACAATCATGCCTTTACTATTTTAATTGATTTGGAGGCTATTCATAGTTATATAGATCCTAAAGTGGTGGAAAGTTTGCATTTGTCAAGAAGCAAACATGAAAAGTCTTGGTTAGTGTAGCTAGCTACAGGAACCAAGAAGAAAGTCATTGAGTTAGTTAAGTCTTGTCCTGTGGACATGAATGGACTGAGCACAAAGGATGAATTGAATGTCCTACATTTAGTTTCTTATGAATGTCTAACTAGGATGGACTGGTTGGACCAACAACATGCCATCTTGGACTGTCGTAACAAGGAATTCACTTACCTGGATGAGGAAGGGAATCAGAGAACAGTCCAAGGAATTCCCAGAGTTGTTGCTATCAGATAAATCTCAGCAATGCAGCTGAAGCAGTGCTACAGAAAAGGCTGCCAATTATTTGCAGCCCATGTGGAGGAAGCATCTAGGGATGAAGTATCAAAGATTGGAGATCATGTGGTACTAAAGGAGTTTGAAGATGTATTTCAAGAAGTACCTGGACTACCTCCGAAGAGAGATATTGATTTCTCTATAAACTTAATGCATGGAGCAGCTCCAGTGTCAAAAGCTTCTTCCAAAATGAGTACGCCGGAGCTGAAAGAGCTGTAATTGCAGCTTGAAGAGCTTCTGAAGAAGGGGTATATATGCCCAAGTGTGTCACCTTGGGGTGCCTCGACCCTGATTGTGAAGAAGAAGGATGGGACATTGAGATTGTGCATTGATTTTAGATAGTTAAACAAAGTAAATGTAAAGAAAAAATATCCTTTGCCAAATATTGATGACCTCTTTGATCAGTTGAAGGATGTGAAGATATTTTCGAAGATAGACCTCAGGTCGGGATATCAACGGGTAAGGATAAAGGATGAATACATCAACAAGACCACCTTTAGAACAAGGTATGGTCATTATGAGTTCACAGTGGTATCATTTGGACTGTCAAACACACCTGATGTTTTTATGTGTTTAATGAATGGTGTATTCAGGGACTATGTAGACAAGTTTTCCATAGTCTTCCTGGATGATATTTTGGTGTATTCCAAGTCAAAGGAAGAGCATGAAAAACATATCAGGATGGTGTTACATGTACTATGAGAGCACCAACTATATGCCAAGTTGAGAAATGCTTGTTTTATCGGGAGAAGATCCATTATTTGGGGCATATTATTTCGAAGGATTGGATAGTTGTAGATCCTGAGAAGATTGAGGCCATTAGAGAATGGTCAATGCCAAAGAACGTGACATAAGTCAAATCCTTTATGGGTCTAGTTGGTTATTATAGAAGGTTTATCGAAGGGTTCTCGAGGATAGCTCACCCTATCACTTCCTTCAAAGGAAGGAGAAGAAGTTTCAGTGGACAAAGGATTGTGAGAGAAACTTCCAGCAATTGAAGCAATTGTTAACTAGTGCTCCAATCTTGAGGATCACAGATCCAAATGAAGACTTTGTGGTGTGAAAAGATGCATGCAAAGAAGGACTGGGAGGATTCTTTAGTCAGAATGGATTCATAATTTGTTATGAATATAGAAAGTTGAAAGAGCACGAAAGGAACTATACAACTCATGATTTGGAGTTGGAATCCATAGTACACACTCTAAAGAAATGGAGGAATTACCTCATGGGAAGGAGGTTCAAACTGAGGACATTCCATAACGGTCTGAAGTATTTTTTTGATTAGCCAATCTTGAACACTAGACAAAGTAGGTGGTTGGAGTTTCTCTGTGAGTAGGATTTTGATATCAAGCATATCAAAGGGAATGAAAATAAAGTGGTTGATGCACTCAATAGGAGAGTACATGAATTACATGCTACAACCATTAGCATGTACCAAACTGATATTAAAAAAAGAATTTTGGAAGTTGCAAATGCATATTTGCAGTACAGGGATTTGGTAGCAAAGCTACAGCAAGGTAAGATGCCACAGAAAGTGGATATTTATAAATTGGAAAGTGATGGAATACTTCAGTACAAGAACAAAATTTATGTACCTAATGTCCAAGATTTGAAACTTATGATTTTTCATGAGATGCATAATGTGCCTTATACTGGGAACCCTAGATATCAAAAAAATGTGGCAGCAATCAAGAGCCATTACTTTTGGCCAGGTATGAAGAAAGATATTGTTGAATACATCGCCATATATATGGATGCAAGAAGGTTAAAGATGAGCACAGGCACCCAACAGGGTTGTTATAGCCTTTACGCATTCCTAAGTGGAAGTGGGAAGTGGTGACAATGGATTTCATCATTGGATTTCGCAGAACATGCAAGCAACATGATTCAATCATGGTGGTGGTGGAAAATCTTACGAAAGTTTCCCATATTATTCCACTAAAGACTACTCACAAGGCAATGGATGTTGTTGATATTTTTATGAAGGAAGTGGCATGATTGCACGGTATTCCCAAGACAATTGTGTTTGACAAAGATCCAACATTTACCTCAAATTTCTAGAAAGGGTTATTCAAGGGGTTCGAAATGAATCTGAAATTTAGTAAAACCTATCATCCTAAGTCTGATGGGAAGATAGAGAGGGTGAATCAAGTAATAGAAGACATACTGAGGATGTATGTGATGGAAAAACCATCGAAATGGGAAGACTACCTACACTTTGTAGAATTCGCCTACAACAATGGGTATCAAGCATCGTTGAAGATGGGCCCATTTGAAGCACTTTATGGTAGAAAGTGAAATACTCTAGCAAGATGGGATAATCCATATGATAGGGCAGTAGTTGGGCCAGAGTTTCTCAAGGAAATGGAATAAAAAATGCTAAAAATTAAGCAGAATTTGAAAGCTACCCAAGACAGGAAGAAAAGTTATGCTGATAAAAACAAAACCCACGGAGAGTTTAAAGTGGGTAATCATGTTTTCCTGAAAGTGAAAGCCAATAGAAGTTCCCTGAAGCTGGGAAACTGCACCAAGTTGGCAGCCATATTTTGTGGGCCATTTAAAATCCTAGAAAGGATTAGGCCAGTTGCATATATGCTTTCATTACCTGCATCCATGACTGTACATAATGTGTTTCATGTTTCATTGCTTAAGAAATATATACCTAATGCTAATCATGTAATCCATTGGAATGTGATTCAGGTGGAGCAAGAAGGTGTCCTGCAAGTGCATCATGTGTGCATATTGGACCGGAAAAGAAAATAGCTCTGGAATCAATCCATAGGGCTTGTAAAGGTCCAGTGGACTTGGTACGGTCCTGAGGATGTGACTTGGGAACATGAAGATGCTATGCGGGTAGAATACCCGCATCTTTTTGAAGATTTTGAAAATCTTGTTGATGCTATGTGAAATTCGCATTGAGGAAAGTGCAAAAACAAGTGGAGGGGATTGTAATATCCCCAAGGACAAGATCTGTTCTAATCATGTTTATGAATTGTAAATCATGTTTTGTAGGCTGGTGAGTTGAGTATTGATAAGATGGTAGGTTTATGTGTTTATTAGGTCGGAGAGCCTAAGCGTTATAGGCCTGGAGCTTGTTTTTGTATCTGTAATATGAAGAACATTAATAAATATTAAACATCGTTGTGTGCAGACTGACCATGATGAAAGAGTGATGGGGGACTAAGCTTCCACAAGGTGGGTAAGGGAAAGGGGGATAAAAGGTTGGAAAGAGGGGATAAGATTAGGGGATTAATTCCTTGAGAATAATATTTTATTATTATTCTAAAGTTGTGTGACAAAACATGATTTTATCCTAAGTTCCGGGGGAGGAAACACATGTAGCTCCAATGTGTGCAAACGAGAACGCATGCAGCTCTAGGAAGACAAGTGTCGACCTGGGCACATGTGGTTAAAAGATGAAGCATCAGCTGAGTTGGGGGTTCGTCCTCCATTCTCTCATGGGTTGTTTGAAATCATGAATTTTGTCTAGTCTCTGCTTTCATCCTCCACTCTGTCGTCCACTGTCAGAACTGTGTGGTGGGTGGGTCTGATCTTTGTATGCCTCACATAGCTCTGAAAATCGAAGCCTGTGATGTTTTCTTGAGAAGATGGTACACCCTCTATTTGAACTGTTGAGTATGTGTTTGAACTCTGCATGGATTCCTTGTCACGCACCCTAAAAACCAGTGGCAAACCCGCAGATTGATCCGTGTCACCTATGCATATTGTGAGCCCATCTTATCCACTCTTGCAGAGTCAAGTATGTACCTGTATTATCTTTGGGTTGTTTCCTTCTGTGTTTCCTGAGTGGAATTAACCATTTGTTGTTGTTGTTATCCTGAACTTGTGGGAATTGAGTTGAAAATTGGTTGAAGAACCGAGTTGTCAGGCCCGTGGTAGAAGAGTTAGGTTGTCAGGCCTGCGATCAGCTCTCTCCAGGTGAGAGAGTCTTCTGGGAAGTGGTTTTCTCCCAGAGAGAGTCCAACACTAGCTACGGAGCTCTGAGAATTCTTGATCCGACCTATTGTCAAGAACCAGAGAGGGAGGTGAAGCATCGATGGACTGTGCTTATGAAGGTGTATACTCATGGGTGGAACAGGCATGTGGGGAATGAGAGTTTGTGAGTAGTGGGTGTAAGAAGGCTCCTGGAGAGAATCCTTTCAATTTTTTTGTGCATTTTTCCTGTAACCTCAGCCTAGTCTAGGATTCCCTTGCCCTGGGTGGAGCTTGGTTCCAGCTTGGGGGTGACCCACTACTGAGCGTGATGAGCAACGTGGTCTAAGGTTGGGAGGTTTGTGGAAGGTCTGCAAGTATTTGGTGTAGTTATTACAGTTTCAAATATAAGTATTAATTATGTGTTTTAATTTCAATTAAAATGCATGTCTGTGATGCTTGCAATATTATCATGTATTCTGTTGCAATGATATTACTATTAATTCCATTAATTCTGTATGCTAGCAGTAATATTGTGATTACTCTGTATTGTTGGTTAAATTTCATTAAATATGTTAATTATATTTAATATGCATGATATATATAAATTTATGAGAATGTTTCGCGTAGTAGCATTGCCCAGTCGTGGGGTTGATGGTTGGGGATGTTACACTTTCATATGAATCCTCACACTAAGTGGTTTTGTGAGTATGAAAAGTATGATGGGGGTGATGTTTTTCTAGGAGATGACTCAAAATCCAAAATCATAAGATGAGGAAAATTCAAGTTGAATATCATGGATAGTAGGATTAGAACACTCCCTGATATTTTGCACATCCCAAGATTGGACAAGAATTTGATTTATGTAAGCAAGATGGAAGATGCGGGTGTAAAAGCAGTATTTGAAAAGGAAACTTGCAAGATAGTTTGAGGAGAAATGGTGTTGATAAGGGGAGTCCACCTTGGAACTCTGTATAAGATTATGGGAAGCATTTTTAGTGATAGGTGGAATAATTCTACTATTCATGGGATTGGAGTTGAAGAAGGAAAAGCTCATGCAGTCTCTGGAGAAAATACTATGTTGTGGCATCAAAGGATAGAGCATATCGCATAGAAGGGGATTAGAATACTACATGTTAAATGTATAGTTGAAGATATGTTTAATTTCTCTAAGGATGTCGATTTATGTTTAGTTACAAGTGGTAAATGTAACTAAACAAAGGATTAGTTCGAGCTGGTGCAACTGTTCCAATCATTTACCTATTGTATAAATAACCCTAAAGATGGAATACAAACTTGGAATATATTGTATATGTTCTTGATATATTTCATGATGTAGTCTCTCTTAGATGTACCTTTATCCCTGGATTTTGGTTACGTTGATGCATGACTTGAATTCGAATATTTATGTTGATGGTGATTGTGGACATTCTTGAGATGCTCAAAGTGAGTGTTGAAGAGGAGCATGGATAATCCTTCTTCCTAGAGATTCCAAGGAGGAGTTATTTAAAAGAAACAATGTTCAAAATCGTTTCCTAAATGAATTGATAAGTTTGTTGTGTGTGTGGATCTCTACTAGAAATAATTTGATTCAAAATTTATTTATCAGGTTGATATGATTGATTAAAATGTTATAGGAACTTCTATCTTGGTACTCCATTGCTCAATTCTTGTTATATCTAGCTACCTAGTATGGCTCGATGTGTCCCTTATCGCCCAATATATTTTTTCATCTCTATGTTATCTCTGAATATATTTTATGAGTTTCCACTATGTACACATAAACCATTCTATTGCTATTTGCCTCATAGACATATGTTGTGCATACGATCATAACCAAATTTTAATCCCCTCATGCCATCAACTACGTGTAAATTTTTTTAGCACATTCTAGTAATATTAGCTTACTCCATTTGGTATGAGCTATCTATGAAATTTATGTATCAAATCTGACGGCTACGCTGAATGTGAGTGTCTATGGGAGTTCAAAATCATATTGATTGGGGTATATCCGCATTTTTATTCATATGGGTGCATTTTGTATACATCCTGTAGAAAAATATGGTTGATTATTGTCCACGTTCAATATTATATCAATTATTGGTATGTTGCATTAATTCAAGTGCTTGCATAAAGTGAAACAACTGCAATCGAGCAATTTTTCAACGCAAGGTTTGGAGTGTATGTGGCCAATCCTGTGTTGAATTTTAATTGAGCATGCTCCTCTAATGAAACCATGCCCAAAGTATAAGGGCCTTCGAGCATCATTTTGGAAATAAGATGGACAACAATACATTACCAAATACACACAAATTTGATTTTTTTTCCCACTACCCGAACGCATCAAGAAATTCTACGTTGTACACTGCAATATCTATGAAGTTTCAGATTCTACCAGTGAAGTGATGGATGACTGTTGCAGTTGTTAGAATTGGCTTTCATCCAAGGTCATATGTGTCATCCACTCTATATGAAGAAAAGCTACGAGTAGGTATGATATTTTGTTCTTCAACATAAACATATAAGATGTGAGTTGAATAGTGATCTTCATCTAATTTGGTTCCAAGCATCCAATAACAATCCTCTCATAAGTTTTTGGCATTTATGGTTTGGAATATTTTTTTCCACAAGGGAGTTGAATTCCTTGAAGTTATTAAAATAAAGATAGGGTGACTTACATGGAGCTATGTAAATAAATGTGAAGAAAGAGTCTAAATAAATAAGTTCTTATGTTGTTGATTGAGTCATATTTGTTGAAAAATATGGTGAAGAAAGAGTCTAAATAAATAAGTGCTTCTGTTGTTGATTAAAAGAGTCTAAATAAATAAGTTCTTATGTTGTTGATTGAGTCATATTTTTCAACAGGAGGGGATTAAACGTGAGTGGATTAAGTTGGGTTTTAGTTGAACAGATCAATATCTCGTTGATATAAGTTGATTCCTAGTCGACAACACACAAACACTTGTAATCAAGTCATCCTTCATTTAATATCAATTGTACGACACCATACATTTAAACAAGAGTCTTTAAAGGCAGGCGATCTCCTCCTCCATTGTAATATATGTTGGGTTTTAGTTGAAGAGATTGGTATATCACCATTATAAGATGATTCCTAGTCGACAACATGGAAGCATAGATGATTTTAGGGGCTAAATTTCGCTCATGGGCTAATTTTCCATGGTTTTTCCAAAAATGAGATTCGCTATTTTAAAAATAATTCGCCCAAATTCTATAGGATAAAATTATTTTACCTTAAAAATCGCCAAAAGTTTATCAAAACTATATAAAATACTTAGAAATTTGAATATTTTTAAAAAAATATCGCCAAACATTTATAGTTGACATATGTAGGATTAGAAATATTCGCCAAGGTTTCTACATTTTAAAATAAATTTTCATCCTTAAAATCATCCCTGCATGCAAGCACTTGTAATCAAGTCATCCTTCATGTAATAGCAATTGTACAACTCCATATATTTAAAGACAACAAAAAAATCATATCAAAGAGAAATAGGAAGACAAGTATGATGAGCAATAGAGAAAAGCATTAAAAGATTGAGAATTAATGAAAAACATGTTGGCAACAGATAAAGTAATTCAAGGAGAGACACCCTTAGACATAAACACACACATGGAGAGATGAAAAGAAAAGACGATGACAAAAGAACGACTTATTTTATTGAACCCGCTAGTATAAAAGTTGCAGTATATTTCCTGAGTTGTGACCTTCGAAGCCATAAAGTAGAGAAATGATAGATTTTTTGAGGTATGGAGCTCCACCGTAGGGTGTTGTGTAGGTGCTAGATGATCCAAGAACGAGCCACTCACCATTCCAAAGGCACCAGAGAAAAGTGAAACAATAAGATCAAGAGGACCATTTTTGGGTGGGAGAAAAGCACAACGAGACTCACTGACTGCACATGAATTTACCAAATTGAAGGCAAAGGTTGAAGAGTAATAGGTCGTCAGTTATTTGCACACTTGCTTGGGACAAACAAGGAATTGGGATTCGGGGAGATGTTGAGGGGGGCTGTTAGGCCTTAATAGTCATCACATATATATTATTAGACATTAGACTACATGATAATATGTAATAAAGAAAGAATATATGTAATAAGTGTATAAAGCTAAGTAAATGTCCGTAACAAGTGGTAAATGTAACTAAACAAAGGATTAGTTGGAGTGCATGCAACCGCTCCAACCATTTACCTATTGTATAAATAACCCTAAAGATGGAATACAAACTTGGAATGAAATTCTTTCCTTAAATTCTCTCCTCTTGTTGGGTTACATGTGTGTTCTTGATATGTTTCATGATTTTAAGGATAAGGTGCTAAGTGAGGCTAGCATATCAAAGAAACTCATGTATAACCCTGCTTCCTAAAATACCCATATTGCAAAAGCAATACATATATTACAAATATTTAAGGGTGAATGCAAAATCATAATAACAAAGAAGTTGAAATCACTATGAATTGTGTGGGAAGTACAAGTAAATATGTTAGGGATATGGATGCTCACTGGCACTGGGGATATGCTTGTATGATACCAAGGAAACTTCATTGGGGATATGGACACTTGTTGTTAGCGAAGAAATGTCAGGAAAAAAGAGGCAGGGAACACACATTAGCCTATAAAAATTCAGGATTATCCCTTTGTGGTGTCTTATTCTCCTAAGATTTTTTATTTTTTATTTTTTATTTATTTATTTATTTATTTTATGTTTGGAGGAATCGGCAACTAGTTGGGCATGTGCTCGCGTTACACATGGCCATGTTATCCAACTTCTACCACTATAACCTCCAGGTGTGCCCACGATGCCCCTTACGCGACACACAAGGTAAGTCGAGGGGAGTTGAACTCGAAACCTCATGGAACTTCATTTTCATGGCACTTTCCAATTGAGCTGCCCCACGGGGGCATGTGTATGAAGTAATTTAATGAACCAACCCCTTCACATTTCACATGAATTATTCAATATATCATCTTGGTTGTACCAACCACTTTCATATTTTTCAGTAAAAAGTTTAATGATGTGGGATTCGTGGTCCATGAAGACATGTAAACATTTTAAACCAAAAAAAAGAAGAACAACAAAGTGATATAATCCGGAGGTGTATCTAAAATCATAAATAACTAGTTCCTCTTAGTGAGATTCCATTGGTTGTTCCCCCACAAATACCTACTAAAATTCTCTAACTTAGAGGATTTCAGTGGGTACCTCCTATCAAAATTTTAGCAAGGTACTTTATCACTACTAACTTGATTTTATACTAACATAGAAAAACTACTATTTTGTGAATGTACTCTTATTTCTAACCTAGAAAGCAGTTGTGAAAATCAAAGGTCTTGTGCTTGTTCACTCTATTTTAACTATCCCTTTGTTCGAAGATGCCAAATTCTAAGTTGTGCTAAATCATATGACAGATCTTCACTTATATGACCATGTATGTGTTAGAATAATAGGTATGCTCATTTCACCATAGATAATATAGAAATATTGTCACCCATCCATAGGCACAAAGGCCACCCCCGAGCACCTTAACCTTGACAGAGAGAATAATTCTGGAAGAAACCCCTAGAACCGATTGTTGGGTGCAAGCTAATTTTGAGAAGGAAGTCTATTTTGGATGCATTCCTATTTTTGGAGAAGGATCTATTTTGAGGAAATACCTAACCATTGGAAATAAATACCTAATGTTGGAGTGCAAGCAACATGTGGAAAAAAAATAGCATGCAAAAAATGAAGGAAAAACAACATGCAAGAGGAATGCAAGAGGAAAGACAATGTGGCACGAAGACAGGAAATCCTAACCATGATAGGGTTAGGGTTTTTTATAAGGATTGTAATGTCTATAAGCCTATAAAATAGTATAAATAATAACCTAGGAGGTCTAGAAAAGAGGATGCTAGTTAAGGAAAGAAGAGGATGTTATCACTTTGTAGGATTGTCAATTGTAATAGGTTGGTAGAAGAGTCAAGAAAGGGAGTTTTATTAGGGTTAGGTCAGAGGATGATGAGCCTGGTATGATCCAGTATGCCTCACATAGTGTTCCCACCCTCAATATTGATTGTAATATTGAATATGTAATGCACGCAATGTGATATTTTGCAGCAGAATAAATAAAATAGCATAGAGCCAGATCTTTGTGGACGTAGCCCAAGAGGGGTTGAACCACGATAAACTTGTGTGTTATGTGTGATTGTTAATGAAAGGATACTTTCTATTGATTATTATCTTATGAATGAATGGTTAAACTAGAATTATTAGCATGCATGCATAGGTTTAATGATGAATGAATTATAAATTACTTGAATATTTAATGAGGTTATTGCATGAAGAAGAAAAAACACAAACTTAGATCCCCACTCATTCCTAGACTGCAAGCGCTTGAGCATTATAGTCACCCATAAAATATATCTTGGGTGATACTGCATTGTGCACCTTGTGCATAGCATTGCCTTCTGGTTTACAAAGAGGGTTGATAGCTTTTGAGGGATTTGTTGGAAGTTTGCCGAGATCCAAACATGGGTCAACTAAAAAAGAGGTAAGAGGAAGACCCTCAACCAACAAGTGGTTCTGTTGTTGGTTGGAACTGCCCAAGATTGAGTGGAATGGATCTATGCAAGAAATGCGTAGAGGATGAAATTATAAAAGGGAATTTTCAGGCCATGGAATCCAACAAAGGTGAAGATCGAAAGATGGTTGAAAATCAAGAAAATCGAGTTTGCGGAGGAGGACAATAGAAACCCTAAGTTAATATCGTGCAAATATCTCGAAAAATACGTGTTTAGCGACTTGCATGAGGTATTTTTCTATTATTTCCCACATTTGTTGCAGGAGTGGTTATTGAGATTAAAGGAAAACCACCCTACGAATCAAATCAGATAGTTGGAGTGGATTCTTGTGGAAATCACACAGTTATAGCAAGTTAATAACAAATTTACAAGCGCAGTAGATTTCTGATTAGAGAATATTGTTGCAGGGTTTATCACTGAATTTGCAGTACATACCATGAATTCCTACACTGAAACAGAGAAATATTTTCTAAAGGGACCTAGAGTTAGGTATACCGGATCGTTGTATACTTCAATCAATATTTTATTGTATGACAATGATGTGATTACATTGGAATCAGACAACTAAACCTCCCTGCGTGCATGGGGGAAAGGGGGAAGAACTTACAGGAGGTAGAGAAATGAAGGAAGAGATCGACAAGGGAAATAAGAAGGAGGCCATGGACCTAATCATGATGGAGGAAGACTAGATAAAGAGGAGAATGGAAAAATCTGGAAAGATGCATAGTGGAGTACCCTACCAATATAAAATTAATAACAAGAAGAGATCCATAGCCGATAGAGAGGGCTTGGCAAGCGATGAAGAAGAAGTAGAGGATATCTGGGTTGTGGAGTAGATTGAGGAAATCATGCACACAAAATATGAAAAGAAAGCATGAAGTCAAAGGTCAGGGACAGAAGGCATACCTCCAATCAAGACCACCATCAGTGTGGAACCTACAACCCCATGTGCGACTAACACACCAGAAAGAACACCAACGTTTAAACAACCAGATTTTAGTGGAATAAAGACAAAATGAAACGCATCCAACCAAGGAGCATCAACTGGAGGATACAATTCATGAACTAACAATCAATTATATACACTGCGCGGAAGTAGTAGTTCAACACAGTTCAAAATGGCAGGAAATGATCCCACGATCAAATTACCATAATTTTAGGGAGAGGAGTCAGAGGAACATGAAAATCACTTATTCATTTGTGAGAAGATTTGGGAATAAAATCAAATCACATATGAGGATACAAAGCTCACGCAGTTACAAATCACACTAAGAGACCACTCATTGGGCTGGTATATGAGCCTAGATGTAAGCAGGTTGCAGGGAATACTAAAGATTATTGGAGATGTGAAAAAAATATTGGTAAATGAATTTCATAAGCCCAGCTCAAAAGACCAGTATATGAATGAAATGATTCAAATCAGGGAAAAACCAAGTGAGTCTGTTTGGGAGACTGATCATAGGTTTAAACGTATGAAAGATACATTGAAGTATTCAATTACTGATAAGCAACATAGGAACTTATTTCTAAACTAAGTGTTACCACACTTGAATACCCATTATGACAACAAAAGTTCCAAATGCAGGAAGAGGCTCTGTAGGAAACCTTACAACTGGAAGAGAACCAATATCAACAAAAAAATCTATCAATAAAGGAGCTAAAGGAGGATTTGAAGAATCTAACCTTTCAACTTAACGAGAATAAGGTTAAAGAGAAAAGAGAAGTCGTTTGTTGTACCGTATGCAGGACAAAAGGACACCATATAGATATATTTACATGTTGAGATTTTAAGTCAATAAGGTACAACAATTCATGGAAATTGTTCCTTCCCTAGTAAATATGAGATCTCTAAGCTGTTAGATATTTTTAGTATAATTATTTTTTATTTATAATGGTTATAGTATAAATTTTTTATGAAATAATTTTTTTGGTTATTTTTTTAAGAATTTTTGGAAAACATTTTCTCAAAATTAGGTAAGAAATTGTTAATCTTTATATTTGAATGATTATTTCTATATAATCTAAATATTTTTGAGGTTTTAACTTTTTCAATATGATAAATCTATTTCTACTTTCAAAATGAATTTTAATTATGAAAAATAGTGATTTCATACAGATTTATGTCACATGATTCCAACAAAAATCAAAAACCTTCATGATAACTCAGCCAGAACAAATAGCTCACGACTGAAGCTTATAAAAAAGATATTCAATTTCAAACTTCATGCTTTCACACCTCTCTAAAGTCGTGGTTAACCTAGATTTATGCTTCTGGGCGGCGTGTATGAATTGCGGCTCCTCTCTCATAGGCAGTGTTTCTTCCTCTTAGCGGCTGCTCACGACAGCGGGATGGGAGCAAAGGCAGCAGGGAATGATCTTTCTCCAGCTTCAGCTCAAACAAAATAGTGACTGATCTCTCGGCTACGATCATCCTCCAATTGTTTAGGTGGCTTCATAACTCACACATGTACTAACACAAAATAGAAATCACTCATAGGGAAAACTATGTAGTGTCACACAAAAGAACTCACACCAGAAATCACTCATAATTTACAAATCACTCACAACAATACACTCTGCTCTCTTTCACATCACATATTCCTAGCCCTCTCCCATGAAGTAGTTAAGGGAGAACCCACTCTGATATCAATTTAACAAATTCGAGAAGGTTATGTTGGATCATGTTGTCATTGATGTCAAAGGAACAATGCCTTGTCATAGTATATTGATGTACTGATTGATGGATCATGTATTGACCTTGATGTCAATGGATTGATGCCAAGAGGAGTCATAGTCGTATGCATAGATGAAGATGGATCAATGAGTTGTATTTGAATTGATGTAAATATGACTCATTATTGTCTTGTCATGGTTGTACAAATGGATGAAATCCAAAGTGGTCCCCTTATGGTGAAATCCCTCACGAGAAGACACTTTGTGGTTGAGTTATACTAGTAGTATGGTTAGAAAACCCATGCTTAATTGTGGAATAATG
Organism: Picea glauca; assembly: GCA_000966675.3. NCBI lineage: Eukaryota > Viridiplantae > Streptophyta > Pinopsida > Pinales > Pinaceae > Picea > Picea glauca. Next base: position 148,188 of record JZKD02S2295657.1, on the reverse strand, counting down.
AGATGAATATCAATGAATTTTTTAGTGAAACTATCCTAGATGGATAGTTCTTGACAAACCATTTCCGGTGGTATGTGGAACATCACATAACTCTTCACGGTTTTAGAGTTATGGCCTTACAATGTTGGAGGACCCTCATATGTTGGCTTGAAGCCCCAGAAGGTCAAAGAAGTCAAAGTGCTTGCAAAGAAGAGATTATTTAAATAATAAAGTGAAGTG
>JZKD02S2295657.1:124057-142412 GCA_000966675.3 Picea glauca | reverse complement strand
GAAAAAAAATAGCATGCAAAAAAAGAAGGAAAAACAACATGCAAGAGGAATGCAAGAGGAAAGACAATGTGGCACGAAGACAGGAAATCCTAACCATGATAGGGTTAGGGTTTTTGATAAGAATTGTGATGTCTATAAGCCTGTAAAATAGTATAAATAATAACCTAGGAGGTCTAGAAAAGGGGATGCCAGTTAAGGAAAGAAGAGGATGTTATCACTTTGTAGGATTGTCGATTGTAATAGGTTGGTAGAAGAGTCAAGAAAGGGAGTTTTATTAGGGTTAGGTTAGAGGATGATGAGCCTGGTATGATCCAGTCTACCTCACATAGTGTTCCCACCCTCAATATTGATTGTAATATTGAATATGTAATGCACTCAGCGCGATATTTTGCAGCATAATAAATAAAATAACATAGAGCTAGATCTTTGTGGACGTAGCCCAAGAGGGGGTGAACCAAGATAAACTTGTGTGTTATGTCTGATTGTTAGTGAATGGATACTTTCTATTGATTATTATCTTAGGAATGAATGGTTAAACTAGAATTATCAGCATGCATGCATAGGTTTAACGATGAATGAATTATAAATTACTTGAATATTTAACGAGGTTAATGCATGAAGAAGAAAAAACACAAACCTAGATCCCCACTCATTCCTAGAATGCAAGTTCTTGAGCATTGTAGTCACCCATAAAATATATCTTGGGTGATACTACACTGTGCACCTTGTGCATAGCATTGCCTTCTCGTTTACCAAGAGGGTCGATAGTTTTTAAGGGATTTGTTGGAAGTTTGTTGAGATCCAAACATGGGTCAACTAAAAAAGAGGTAAGAGGAAGACCCTCAACCAACAAGTGGTTCTGTTGTCGGTTGGAACTGCCCAAGATTGAGTGGAAGGGATCTATGGAAGAAATGCGCAGAGGATGAAAGTATAAAAAGGGATTTTCAGGCCATGGAATTCAACAAAGGCGAAGATCGAAAGATGGTTGAAAATCAAGAAAATTGAGTTTGCGTAGGAGGACAACAGGAACCTTAAGTTAACATCGTGAAAATATCTCGAAAAATATGTGTTTAGCGACTTGCATGAGGTATTTTTCTGTTATTTCCCACATTTGTTGCAGGAGTGGTTATTGAGATTAAAGGAAAACCACCCTATGAATCAAATCAGATAGTTGGAGTGGATTCTTGAGGAAATCACATAGTTACAACAAGTTAATAACAAATTTACAAGCGCAGTAGATTTCTGATTAGAGAATATTGTTGCAGGGTTTATCACCGAATTTGCAGTACATACTATGAATTCCTACACTACAACAGAGCAATATTTTCTAAAGGGACCTAGAGTTAGGTATACTAGATCATTGTATACTTCAATCAAGATTTTATTGTATGACAATGATGTGATTACCATGGAATCAGACAACTAAACCTCCCTGCGTGCATGGAGGAAAGGGGGAAGAACTTACAGGAGGTAGAGAAATGGAGGAAGAGATCGACAAAGGAAATGAGAAGGAGGCCATGGACCTAATCATGATGGAGGAAGACTAAATAAAGAGGATAATAGAAAAATATGGAAAGATGCGCAGTGGAGTACCCTACCAATATAAAATGAATAACAAGAAGAGATCCATAGCCGACAGAGAGGGCTTGGCAAGCAATGAAGAAGAGGTAGAGGATATATGGGTTGTGGAGCAGATTGAAGAAATCATGCACGCAAAATATGAAAATAAAACATGAGGTCCAAGGTCAGGGATAGAGGACATAACTCCAATCAAGATCACCGTCAGTGTGGAACCTACAACCCCATGCGCGACTAACACACCAGAAAGAACACCAATGTTTAAAAAACCAGATTTTAGTGGAATAAAGACAAAATGAAACACATCCAACCAAGGAACATCAACTGGAGGATCCAATTCATGAACTAACAGTCAATTATATACACTGCGCGGAAGTAGTAGTTCAACATAGTTAAAAATGGAAAGAAATGATCCCATGATCAAATTACCATAATTTCAGGGAGAGGAATCAGAGGAACATGAAAATCACTTATTCATTTGTGAGAAGATCTGGGAATAAAAGCAAATCACATATGAGGATACAAAGCTCATGCAGTTACAAATCACACTAAGAGACCACTCATTGGGATGGTATATGAGCCTAGATGTAAGTAGGTTGCAGGGAATACCAAAGATTATTGGAGACGTGAAAAAAATATTGGTAAATGAATTTCATAAGCCCAGCTCAGAAGACCAGTATATGAATGAAATGATTCAAATCAGGAAAAAACCAAGTGAGTCTGTTTGGGAGACTGATCATAGGTTTAAATGTATGAAATATACATTGAAGTATTCAATTACTGACAAGCAACATAGGAACTTATTTGTGAACTCACTGTAACCACACTTGAAATACCCATTACGACAACAAAAGTTCCAAATGCAGGAAGAGGCTCTGTAGGAAACGTTACAACTGGAAGAGAACCAATATCAGCAAAAAAATCTATCAATAAAGGAGCTAAAGGAGGATTTGAATCTAACCTTTCAACTTAATGAGAATAAGGTTAAAGATAAAAGAGAAGTTGTTTCGTGTACCCTATGCAGGACAAAAGGACACCATATAGATATATTTACATGCTGAGATTTTAAGTCAATAAGGTACAACAATTCATGGAAATTGTTCCTTCCCTGGTAAATATGAGATCTCTAAGTTGTTAGATATTTTTAGTATAATTATTTTTTATTTATAATTTTTATAGTATAAACTTTTTATGAAATGATTTTTTTGGTTAATTTTTTAGGAAATTTTGGGAAACATTTTCTCAAAATTAAGAGATTGTTAATCCTTATATTTGAATGATTATTTCTATATAATCTAAATATTTTTGAAGTTTTTAACTTTTTCAGTATGTTAAATCTATTTCTACATTCAAAAATGAATTTTAATTATAAAAAATAATGATTTCATACATATTTATGTCACATGATTCCAACAAAAATCACAAACCTTCATGATAACTCAACCACTAGCAAATAGCTCATGACTGAAGCTTTTTCCCAAGAGAAAATTTCTCAAATTTATAAAAGGTATAAATTCATTTACAATGCACAGTAGCTAGCTGAGAGAGCTAGATCAGTCCAATATCCAAGATCAGACCTGAACTTTCAATGTAAAATCAGTGCTTCCAAGGGACTAGCATAGGTCTATATCCGTTTCAATTCTTTCACGGCTAGCCAATTACTAACATCTAGATTCGCCTCCATGAGCAGTCAAAAATCAGAGAAAAGCAACTATCTCCACTGCTTACTAAGCTTTCCTCATTCGCCACCATGAGCATGTAGAAAACAAAGCAACTAATCCACGACTTACTATGTTTTTCACAGTCAAAACGAATTATCCATTATAATTCAAATATATTTATGGAAGAGATCGGGCTCTCCTGTCCTCTATTGTAGTGATAGATCGAGAGTCTTTCGACCACTTCTCTTAGTGCTCTCTTGGAGAGAGCATCCGCCTCGGTATTGTGTGATCTGGGGATATGGTGGAAGATGATACTAGTGAAGAGTTTTGACAGTTGTTGCGTTTTTTTCTTCCAGCCTTCCACATGGATGGATTGGAGATTACAATTTCTATTGATCCAGTCTATGATAACTCTTGAGTCTCCGAGAACATGGAGGTGATTTAAGGACCAAAAGGAAGCAAGCATAAGTGAATCCCATAAGCCCATGAGTTCGGCTTTGGTGTTTGTACCCACACCACAATTAATGAACCACTTTGTGGTCCTATCCGGATGGGTTTTGAAGGTGCCTCCAGTGCCACAGCATAAACCAGATGACTGTGCCGCACCATCAAAACAAGCCACAGAGTAGCCTTCAGGAAAAATAAAATCCACAGCTTTGTATGGAAGAGCCTTGACAGTAGACGGCTGCCAATGGAAAGAAGCCAAAATTCTGTGATAAACTGCCTGTAAAGAAGGAGAGGCATCCTTGAAAAGGACCTTGTTGCGTTCTGTCCAGATTCTGCCAACAAACAAAGGCAACTAGTGAAGGTGGCGCTGCTTTTTCAGAATACCAGGAGGAAAAGCTCTCTGTAATAGTGGCATCGGTCCAGTGGAAGGGAAGGGAGAAGTGCTGCAATATGTGGTTCCATATTTCTTTTGCAAAATTACAATGAATTAGTAAGTGGTGGATGTCCTCCGAGGCTCGGCAGCAAAGAGCACATAAACCGGGACCCTGCCATCCTTTCTTATGGAGCATCTCCTAGGTAAGAGTTTTTTCATTTGTACAGAGCCAGATGAAAAGTTTGTATTTTAGAGGGAGCGGCCAAGTCCACATCTGAAGTAGCCACGAAGGAAGAGCATCGACGTCCCGTTCAGGCAGGAGAGTCGTGTAGACATTCTTGGCAGAGACTATGCCTGAACCATCACCCCCGGCCCAGATGAGGGAGTCCCGAGTGTCGGTGAGGGAGATGCCGACACATTTTAATGTTGTCGTAAAAGAGTCCCATTCCAAGGCCAAAGGCCCGATAAGAGACAGGTGGCTGCTGTGTAGCCACTGATCCGGGAGAGGGAAAGCACGGGTCGCCTTCTTCATCTGAGCCAGGGAACAGTAATTAAAATAAAGCAGATGCGATCTGAGTGGCAGGGAGAGGATCGAGTGATCATCCAATATGATGATTTTATCTCTGCCAATTTTGATTTCTGCACCCGATCCAGGCCACCAACGGAGCTAGTGAAGGATCACCTGAGAGGAAGAGACCAGACCCCTCCAAAAGGGAGAATCCCTCTTCTGTATTAGATGTGTCTTACACAGCCAAAGAGTGAGGGGCAAGGCACCTAGATACTTATCCTTGATGACTCGGTGCCAAATGCTGTCAAGAGAGACCACTCTCTAGAAAGAACTGGCCAGTAATGTCGAGTTGAAGATAGAAAGATTTTTAAGTCCCCATCCCCCTTCCCTTTTGGGTCTAGAAAGAGTTTGCTAGCTGCAAAGGTGGAAGCGGCGCTTCCCTGCAAGGTCATTCCACAGGAAATTGAAAGAGAGTCTGCGAAGCAAAGTAATGATCTTATTGGGGATCCATTCCAGTAACATCCAATAAACCGCCAGACTTTGTAACATCGATTTGACTAGGATAAGACGTCCACCCAGGGACAACCATTTATTACACCAGAAACCTATTCTCCTTTCGAAGGTTGCTACTAGCCAGGTCCAATCATTAGAGGAGGAGGCTCTCGGCTTTAGCTGATAACCAAGGTACCTAAAACCTAAATTCAAGTCAAAAAAGGAGTAAGGGATGGAGTCTTTGAGGAGAGAGAGCTCGGCCTCAGTTAAACCCCAATAGTGGACAGTGGACTTTGAGGGATTGATGGACAGACCCGATACTGAACAAAAGAGTTGTAGTATGTCCAGGATCGCAAGCCACTCCGCTAAAATAGCTTTTGACAATAAAAGAATATCATCAACAAACATAAGGTGAACGATCTTGATGAGATTTGAAACCTTTAAACCAGTGATGCGGTGCTCGGAGAAGCTTTTAGAGAGGAGAAGGCTAAAGCCTTCCATAACTAAGATAAAGAGGTAAGGAGATAGTGGGCATCCCTGACGGAGCCCCCTTTCGCTTTTAAAAAATCTAGTCACCTCCCCGCTAATCAGCACTGCGAAGTTTGCACTTGTGACGCAGGACATAATCCAGTCTGTGAACTTGTCACCAAAGCCTACTGAGAGTAGGATTAGTCTCAGAAAATCCCAATCAATGCTGTCAAACACCTTTTTGAAGTCTAGTTTCATGACCAGCGCCTTTTGTTTTTTTTGAATGATGTTGTGTATGCACTCATGGGCTACACCAATGGCATCTTGAATCCTTCTTCCCTTTAAAAAAACCGAGCTGTTCAGCAGAGAGACTCATTTCCAGAACCGGCTTAATCCGATTGGAGATAACTTTGGAAATTACCTTGTAAACTAGGTTGCATAAGGAGATCGGTCTGAAGTCTTTGAAGATACTGGGATTGTTTTCTTTTGGAATTAAAACCAGGAAGGTGGAGTTTAGGCTACTGGAAATTTTACTTTTGATGCGAGAGTCCTCCACCATCTGTAGGAGATCTGATCCAACAAGATCAAAAAAGGAGGTGAAAAATTCTGCCGTCCAGCCATCGGGCCCTGGACTCCTCTCCTTTTTGAAAAATAACAATATATTTTTTAGCTCTAGCAGTGTGACGGGTTTGTAAATATCTGTGGCTTCAGTCGCTATAACCAATTTTGTGAAAAGGCTGGCAGTAGAACATTTAGCTGGTAGGTTGTGGCTATCGCTGGCTTTTAAAAGATGTTCGAAGTAAGATGCAGCCTCGGCTTTGAGTGCCTCCTGTCCAAGGAGGGTCCCTTCATTTTCACTTTCGATGGACCAGATTAATTTCTTATTCCTGTTGTGGCTAGCCACTCTATGAAAAAATTTTGAGTTCGAGTCTCCCCACTTGAGCCAGGTCGCACGGCTACGGAGCCTCCAGCATTTTTCTTCTTCCCGCAGAAGATCATCTCTACTTTTCTCCATGGCCTTTAGAGAAGCAGAGTCCTCCAACGACAGGGCCGCTGTAGTTGATGTTAAGATGAGATGTGTGATCTCAGTCTCCAGCCTAATCAGTTTGGTCTCCTCCGTAGCCTTCTTGTCTTTACTCCAAGCTTTTGTGCGCACTTTTAGAGCTTTCAATTTCCAAACGATTCTCAACTGTGGGTTTTCTTCTTTCAGGAAACACGGATCTGTCCAGACAGAATGTACCAGAGCAGAGTAGTACGATTCTCACGACTGAAGCTTATAAAAGAGATCTTCAATTTCAAACGTCATGCTTTCACACCTCTCTAAAGTCGTGGTTAACCCAGATTTATGCTTCTGGGCGGCGTGTATGAATTGCGGCTCGTCTCTCATAGGCAGCGTTTCTTTCTCTTAGCCGCTGCTCAGAAACTGCAGCGGCAGGAGCGGTGCTCACGACAACGGGACGAGAGCAAAGGCAGCAAGGATCGATCCTTCTCCAGCTTCAGCTCAAACAGAATAGTGACTCATCTCTCAGCTACGATCCTCCTCCCATTGTTTAGGTAGCTTCATAACTCACACATGTACTAACACAAAATAGAAATCACTCACAGGGAAAACTATGTAGTGTTACACAAAAGAACTCACACCAGAAATCACTCATAATTCACAAATCACTCACAACAATACACTCTACTCTCTTTCACAGCACATATTCCTAGCCCTCTCCCATGAAGTAGTTAAGTGAGAACTCGCTCTGATATCAATTTAACAATTTAGTATAGGCAAAACAATTCTATATATGTTTATTATCGAATGAATCAAATATTTATACAAAACTTTTCTGTAATAATATAACAAATTTATGAGAAATCTCTCAACTACTTATAAATAAATATTACATATAAATAAATTCTGAAAATTGAAAAATATATTTTCACAATCCATCTAATAAATCCAAATCATATAAATATTACATATAAATAAATTCTGAAAATTGGAAAATATCTTTTCACAATCCATCTAACAAACCCAAATCAATCTCTAAAGTAAGAATGAATCAATTATAACCTTGACTGACCACGAGTTTCTTCGGTTTGTATAAAAAGTCACGTAAAGTCTCCCCGCGTTTTATTACTAGGAACGACAGAGTTTTATTACTAGGAAGGACAGAAAATCAAAATTATTAGGCGTCAATGGTCAATACATAAAAATGTGGGGAATCAACTTTAGCCAAAGATAATTATGACGAGAATCCAAAAACGGTTCTTCGGTCAAGGAATCGAATATCTCCATGAGTTCTTCCTAGAAAGAACGGATGCAGGCATTCTTCAATATATCAGCTTAATAAGACAGAGTCCTATATTCCGCTCAATCGTCCATTTTCCTTCCTCGTCACCTCTTTATTTTGAATTAATTCGTGAGATCTTCTTCCTTCAGCGCTCTGTTATTTTTCTGGTTTTTCCACCGAGCTCGGCAAATTTTCGTAATCAGTAACCTGTGTGGAAAGTGGTTACTCATATGTGGGGTAAGATTAAATTGTATGAAACAACAGGCAGGGGAACGTGATCCGCCTCATGCCGTTTATGAACCCCATTCCTTTTGTGAACTTCTCTCAAAAAGGTTTTACAAACTCAAGATTCCAGGTTTCTCAATGATTATAGGCATTTATTCAGTAATGTGTTAGTCAATTGCAACTAATTTAAATAACTACATGGAACTATGTTTGTTTATTAGTAAATTCTTCAACAAACTTCAAATTTCCACCCAACCAATGTATTCAGTGGAAACTATTGGAATTTCACATAACGCTCTGCTCATGCTCCCTTGAACAGTCAAGAATGGAATTATCCAGACACTTCCTCATCATCAACACCGAAAAACCATGAACATGGTTGCTTTCCTTGATAATAGTAAGCTTGTCGATGATCTTCCTATCAACAACTTTGTTTAAGACGACACTCCTATGTTGGAATCTTCCTGGTCTACCACCTTTTTATCGATGACTTGCTTTTCAATAGTAAGCTTGTCGATGATCCTCCTGTCTACAACTCCCTTTAAGACGACACACTTGCAAACAGCTTTTATGTTGGAATCTCCCTTGTCTACCACCTTTAGTAGTATTTTTTAATCTTTTTAATATTTATGGTTCCTACATAAAACATTAAAATAACAATAAAACATCTATATAATTATGATTGTTTAGCATTAAAATMACAATAAAACATCTATATAATTATGATTGTTTAGCATTAAAATCACAATAAAACMTCTATATAATTGCTATTATATATATACATATGAAAAAACCACACAACACTTTATTGTCCCTGGACGCACACTGAAATCCAGTAGATCAAGACGATGTAGTATTTTTCTAGAASTAGTGATCCCCATAGAAATAAGTTTWATTTATGTAGCTCTTTCCAGGTAGCCGTWATATCGACGATCAGACAGCATCCTCTGCAATTCCAWTTCCTTGTGGAACCCGTCGATGAAAGCTTCTGCAGCCTTGTCCACATCTTGCTGACAAGTATCCTCTAATTCTTTCTTATCASGCGCCGAAACCGCTTGAGGCCGCGGCTCAGSTTTCACTGGYTTCRCCGTGGCCTTCGATTGTTTCTGCCGTCGGTTAATCTCCTCTTCTTTCTTGCGGTCTGATCTGCCTCCATTTATCATTCTGAATAACCACTTTCCACGCATCGCCATAAACTCTGAAATATGAACTGAAGATAACAGGCAATTTGCTTAGTTGAGAAGAAAACCCAGAAAAAAGGGCAGAGAGGTTGAGGAAAATGATCTGACTCACAAATTCAAAAGAAAGACAAATAAGTCACGGAAAAGGAAAACGGAGAATTCAACACGATGAATGATAATGTCTCGTTAAGCTTTATATAGAACTACATCGGTGCTCGTTGGGATATTCGATTTCTTCTCTCGAATATCCCACAGTCCTCTCCCCGCGTTTTCATTTGTTGACCGTAGACTCAAAAATTTCATTTGCGTTCAAAGCTATTACTAAAAATGTAAGCATACTTTTGGTGTTTTTACCGTAGAAAGTGAATAAGATACGCAAGTTGTGAAATTCAATGCATATGCTTTTACCATAGAAACTGAATAAGATACGCAAGTCGTGAAATCGAACCCATATGCTCTCGGTCGGTTAATTCAAAGCATGTTTCTACCGTGTTATTACTACGCCAAAGAAAATCAATATATTGTGAGTCAATTCGACCTAGGTTGATCACTACAATATTTTTGGCAATAATTATGAGGGAATCAAGACAGTATTTTTTACCATTTCGTGGATGGTAATTATGAGGGAATCAAGAGAATCAAAAGTTGTAATTATGAGTACAACTTTTGACCATCAACAAATATGAAAACTTATTATAGACTAATTGAGCTAACAATATATCAAGATTAAGCTTATATAAGACATTGTTGTATTAATAGGTGATTGCATTAAAGACTATATTTTGTCTTTTAGTTGGACTATCTAGTGGTAGGGTATGATTAAATTCTAGAGTTATTTTCTCTAAATGTTAGACTTACTTTCTCTCACCTCTCTCTAGATTTTTTTTTTTTAATCTTTAATTCATGTTGGTATGGGAGAGCCTCTTCATTGTTTCATTGATCTTGATATTGACAAAGATCCTTAACCCTTAAACTTAACTATATATAAGATATTTAGATAATATAAATGCATAAAAGATTGTATAAGAGACAAATAAGATGAAATATGTCAAATATGCCCTTGTATTAATAATGATTAGAGAAAAAAAGAAATGTTCACTTGCCCCTTATAGTAGGGTGGTCTCTCAAAGTGCCAAAAAAACATCACACGGCCTCCCAACTCTTATAGGAAAAGATCCAACTACTTGTCCTATCATTAATAAGTACCAACTACCTAATGTGCCTTATTTGATAAAGAAGATTATTTTACATTAATTAACTATCCATGACTATCTAATGGGTCTTCTTCAAAGAAAATAGTCACCTAAATTAATTAACTGACTCCAAAGTACCCTAAAGTAGGGATGTTAGGGTAGGACACTAACATTACAAGAGATATACTACATTACATATGTAAAATATGCCCTTGTTTTAATAATTATCAGATAAAGAAAACAATGTTCACTTGCCTCTTAAGGTAGGACAACCTCTCATTGAGCAGAGACCCAATTACAACAGTAATCGAAAAAAACAATATATAACCTTGTTTAACTTATGAATCAACATATATTTGAAAAAAATAGGTTTGCTTACTTATGAATCAATTATTCTTTAATTCTTCCTTTCATCCTCTAATTGTTAAGAGGGAACCCTTTTTAATCGTGGATCTCAACCTCAATGCTAATTTTCCCAAAAATATATTTACAAAAGGCTTGTATACCTCTCAACTTGTAAACATTTCGTATATATTTCACTGAAGTCTCTTGGTCTTCTACACTTTCCTTATAGTGACCATCCTCTGGCTTTTGGGGTTGATGAAACAAACTTGATTTTATCATAGAAAAATCTCCACCTCTCAAGGAGGGCATGAGAGATGATGGAATAGACTATTAATGTAGCCAACAACCCCTAATTTCTTCCCCAACTTTCTTCAACCCATAAATGTACATTTAATTTTTTGGAGCAATATAATACACATTTATGTCACCTTATTTTGGTTTATATTTTTCAAATCAATTTAAAATGGTCCATATTATGATATTTATCACACAAATCATGATATCACATATGTAAAATACTAAGATTACAATTTTATATAAGATTGCAATTTTGTATCTAAAAAACTAATTCTTTTGAACTTTAAATTGAAAGGACCTTTTAAAATGTAAATGCTTGGGTGATCTTCCTAAGAAAGAAATAACAGAAGGATTTTGATTTTGATTTTGATTTTGAGTGATGTTATGACATTTTTTTACTTAGATCCCAACAATTTTTTTAATGTCATTGACATCTATTTCTATTTTATTAAATTCTAATTAAAAAAAGGGAGCTGCAAAGCAGCAAGCCCCTGCCTTTAAGTAAGGGGGTGTAACCATATCATACATTGAGTGCATTTACATCCGACGATGACTCTTTATTATTTCACCTGACGTGGAAAAGAGAAAACCACACGTTAGGCTCCCTCCAGAGCACATTTCCGACAACCCGTGTGAAATTACCAGGAGAATCGAGTAACAATGTTGTGCTTTTACCGTATGGTAAATGGAGCCGAGAGAATCGATATGTGGTTGGTGGCTGTAGGATGACATTAGTGTTGGGCATGCCACTTGAAAAGATTCAAATATGGAAGCACCACATCGAAAGTTCGCTCGTTTAAGGAAGTGGTGTAATAAGCAGGACAATATGAATGGTGGAAATGGCGATGGATTGTTGCAGGTATAAGCTCTGGATTTGTTCAGAGACGTCGTGAAATTTCGTCTCTCTGATGTCTTTGGAGATGGATTTGGTCTGAGAATGATACGACTGAGGTGGTTGAGGTGATAGCACTTTACATCATTACATTACATGTAATATGTTATAACATATTACATGTAATATGTTATAACATATTACATGTAATACGTTATTACATGTAATATGTAAAACAAAGAAATCAATGAAAATAGAGAAAAGGCACACATAGTGAGTAAATAAAAATAGAGAAATAGGCACACATAGATAGTAAATAATAATCAAAGCATTTTTTTAATAGAAAATTTAAGACTTCTTTGAATATAATGACTTAAATTAGCAACAACAGGTATGTCGAACTTAAATAATGAAAAAAAAATATGTTGTACAATGCCCCATTGATTTTCTTCTTAAACAAATTGGAAATAAGCTTAGCTAAGTTGAGCATAATGCTTGAATTTATAATCGATATTTTTTCTTCATTAATTTATACAATCCATCTACAAAAATCCAGGCTTCCCTTTCTACTAAGGAGATAAAAAGATTATGTGCATTAAACAACAACTTAAGTGTAATGTGATAACATAATGTGTCAGCTCAGAGAGATCACACTGCATGTAGAAGTTTTGTTTGGATGTGTGGAACATGATAGGAAAACATGTGTTTACATATGATATATGTCTGATGTTGTAGTAGCTTTTGTCTTTGTTAGACAACATAGAATTAAGTTATGGGTCGAGATCTAACAAAATTGATCTACCAGCACCACTAGTAGCAAAGAACCCATCATCAATTGAATCCATTTCATTTTAGCCTATACTGCGGGAAGCAAGGCTCGAAACCGTGACCACTTCCCAGAACAATTCGGCCCCACAAACTACCTCGCTCCCTAGCCAAACAAACTAGTTGTAAAGAACCCATCATCAGTGGAAGACATTGCATTTTACCCTATACTGGAGGAATCAAGGCTTGAAACTGTCACCACTTCCGAGAACAATTCGCCCCCCCATAATACCCCACACCCTAGCCAAACAACATCCTTTCCCGGGGTGCCTTCTCCCCAGGGCACTGACAACACATTGTATCAAGAAAATTGGAGAAACCCAACGAGTGATGACCCCATTTCTCCATAATCTCTCATTCCCATTGGCTTGTCATATGATCAACGTCTCGTTCATTCAACTCCATATAACAAACACTCAGCCATTACACTGCATATGTTTTCCCAATCGCTTGACTTTCCCAACATATTGAATGTGTTTGCAAATTGGATGACTCACAAAAGTGGTCTGACATTAAGGAGTTGTTCGATCTGTGGTTTAGATCGTTGGATCGGGCTGGAAATCCTAACAATGCTGACATTAATCTTTATAATCATTAATTGCGTGCTAATTTGATTATTGGAGCATCCGCGGGCGAGTTGATGGATTTGGTCACATAAATGGAAGATTATGGAATTGTTCCCAACACTACCTCCTTCAACTTAGTATCGAAGGAAATGTACCAGGCACAGGAAAGAGATGAAATCATCAAGTTAATTGATCAGTTTGTTTCTATCCATTATGATCTGTTTATTGAAAGAAATGATTTATATTGTTTATTGGATGTATTACAGTTTTTGTTATTTCTAGGACTATTTTGGATCAGGAAAAATAGAAGTGTACTTATTCAATAAGTCATCTGGTTTCAAGCAACATCTAGTGAGAATATCCAGAGTGTACATGCCTACAAGAGGAAAGGTCAACAATAGGGTGTAATTTTTTTTTTTTAACAGGCTAGAAATTTACTGTAAAAATGAAGGAAAATAAATTATGTGGAAGTGTCAGTGATAAATTTGATTTGACTCACCTTCTCATAATGAAATGTCGTCTTCTCACAATTCAATGTTGTATTTTGGTGACAATAATGTCGTCTTCCTGGTGACAGTATAGGTAGTGGAATACCAGATTGTGACAGTGTAGGTGGTTGAAGGCTAGATTGTTTGGGTAGTCGATTCTTATTGCCAGTGAACAAGTTGATGGATGCTGGAATGAAACAATGTCATTGACCATGGTGTCTCCTGAATGAGATCCAGTCAATTTCTATCATGATAGAGATAACTTTGGTTCACACCACAGGAAGAAGAGAAACAAGAGGAGGATGGAAATTGAATGAGATGGAGTTCTATCATGACAAAGAAAACTTTGGTTTGGTTCATGCCATAGGAAGAAGAGAAACAAGAGAAGGATGGAAACCAAATGACAAGAGGAAGAAGAAACCAAATGACTGGAGGAAGAAGAGAAATCGAATGAGATCGAGTTCTATCATGACAAGAGGTACCACCACATAAAGAAGAGAAACTAGGAGGGTAATCAACTAAGTGAGCTAATGGCTAATACATTATCTTAAAAAATAACATGTATTGTACAGGTGTTAGAATTAGACGCTTACTAAAATAACAGTTGGAAACCCCAACCTTCCATGCAATCTTGGACACTGCACTATGAAATAAGATATGATTTATCGACTATGGGATATGGTTTGGGCTATGGCTAAAAATTTGATTTTTGGTAACTAACTCTAACTTGAGAGTTAGCATTAATCCATTCTAAGGTATATTAATCCATTCTACCATATATATATATATATATATATATATATATATATATATATCCACTTTCCTATGTTTGAAACCAAGTGGCCTCAATATGAGGCCAAATAAGACTTCAAATATTTCAATTGGATAAAAAAAAATGGTTTAACTACTTGATAAGTGGAGAAAAAGTGTTCAATAATAAAGGAAGTTAAAAATTTGGATAAATTTTTAGATTTGTGTACAAGATTAATGAAAAACGTCAATCTGTTTACAATAGTCCTTGCTGCCTAAAGGTAGGGACTAATAATATATATTTACATTTAAATGTAAATCTTAGATGTATTGAGCTGTAAGAGATTAAATAACCATAGTAATCCATGTTAGTAGGATATTCTATAGGTAATGAATAATAAAGATGTATAAATAAATAAAGTGCCATGGAGCTCTCAAACTAATACCAATTATATATATATATAAAGTATGCATGTGGATTACATGGAAATGAATTTTATTTTATATTTAAGTAAAAAAGGTGGTGTTACCTGCTATATTAAGTTGACAAAAATACAGAGAGATATATCTTTACTATTTCCACCAAATGTGCTACCATTTTACCGGAAACCAACACAATTTGGAGCACTTGTAACATGTCTAGGAAGGTAAGCCAAAATACGGTTTCACCATCTATCCTGCCCGAAGGAAACCATGATAAATGGTAGTATACCGTCTTAATTCTGAACAACAAGATTGAAAACCAAACTAAAAAAGACAAGCTCAAATACCCGGTGACCTGTCGCCATCGCCCTCCTGACACGCGGATTTGGCCTGAATGAAAAACGGTTGTGCGCACATTGGGAATTTTCATTTTGCTGGAGCGTTGGAGTAAGCGTCCAGGAGCAGGTCCAAGCATTGTCCCATGAGGAAGGCTCTGTGATCCTGGTCTGCCATTTGGCCTCGGAGTTCGAATACTAGATCCATGTGTGTTGCGCGAAGGAGTGGAACATGCATTTCATTTGTTGTTTCCTCGCCTGAGGTTCCTTTCTCCACTTTGGCTTTGGCCTCGTGTTTTTCCATGGCGGCAATGTCTGTGTGGTGCACCATTACCACACATGTCCTTTTCAAGATCTCGTCCTCGTATGACACCTCCTCGACATAGCAAGTTGGGCAATCTTCACAGAGCCTTCTCTTTTTCATGTCTATTGCTTGAGGCTTCAGGGTCTTCGCGATGCTATCTTCTTCAGTTGGAGGAGCTTCTTCAAGCCTTTCCCTCAAGTTACTTCCAGCTTGTGATGCAGGCTCATTTGCACGAATTTCTACTCACTTGGTGTCTGTGGGCTGCCAATTTTCCAGAGTCGATGGGGTATGAGCTCTATTATCCATTGCAGGCTGAATTTCAGCGGCATGGAGTGCAAGACGGACGAATCTCTCTCTTTTCCAAAGGATAGAATTTGCCAGGGAGAGTGCTCGATCCATGTGTTGCCTTCTCTGTCGTTGAACAACATGAGTGTGCCAAGCCGAACCATGGCGAGGCTTTCCTCCCTCCCTTGGCATTGTGGAGGAGGAGTGAATAGAAAATGGCCCCAGATTCGACGGGATACAGATACAGACACACCAGAGCTTGCAGTCGGTAGGGAGGTTCAACGCAAGAATGAACCAGTTGTGTTCAAGCCTCCTTGCTATCATATTTTCATGGGAGAGTTGCACCTGGATCCTCTTTAACTCGACAATAATTAATATTTCCAGTGTCAACTCCTTCATGTGAGGGAGAAGTCTCTCATCTATAGGACCATTGTAATGGCCTGCTCCCATCGTTAATACTGAAGAGATGGGGAGCGGCTTGCAGCATTTAAGTCGTGGTTCAGTGCTAAGCCGGTTGGCCATGTAGGTCTACGTGTCACCCCATCCGGGGCCATGGCAATGAATTTTACTATATCCATGTTTGCAAAATTTTGTTGTTCATTACAATGATAGGTAACAATCACTAGAATTTATTTTTTTTGGTTCATTCATTTTAATGTTATCTTAACTCCAACCTAATGCATTTAATTAGGAATAATGAGAGCATGAAATTGTGATTGGAAAATCAAAACCTTATAGTTTTCACATTGTAAAATGTCATTGTTCGAATATTTATGAAGATTTTAATGTTATTTTCATTTTCCCTAAAACAATAGTGATTCAGATTATTTTCGGAACAAAATGAAAGCAGAGATATTACAATGAAATACACATAAAAAAATGCCAGAAACAACTAAATACAACAATACATGATTTCTATTAATGAAAGAAATGTACAAAGACTGTAAAAATATAGAGTGAAAGACTTGCTAGAATGGTGACAACTTTATCTTTGAGAAAAGATGTGACGACTACACTCATTCGCAAGAAGATTAGTACAATGAGGCTCTAAAGGCCTTTTTATGATAACATGAATGCCAAAACCCTAGAGATCCAAAAAACTAACCCTAGGAGATAAAAAGAAAAAATTCATGTGGGCCCCATTGGGGTAAGTTAGTACATCAAATTCTTGGGGTCGTAACTTTTAGATACGATCTCCATTTTAGGTCTTTTTGAGAACTACACATTATCCCGCCAAAATCTAACTTTGTCTACAGTTTGACTGTGGCAAGCCAAGAAAACATTGTTTAGGGCCCCAAAACAGCCCTGAAAGTACAAAAAGATGTACTGACATGAGAACTTCCAAAATAAGCCAGTTGGAATAGGTGAGCGGCCACCAATATCCACCTGGATGTTGTGTAGGGATTCATGACATCTCTGGAAGTGAAGAACTCACAATTACAAAGAAATGTCCCCATTACAGAGAAATGTGTTGTGCTGAAAACAATCAAAATGAGCCAATTGGAATTTGGGACAGGTGGGTGGCCACCAATATGCACCTGGATCAAATAGCTTGTTAGCTTTGTCTTAACTGCAACCTAATGCATAATGCATTTAATTTGGAATAATTCATAATGCATTTAATTTGGAATAATTAGAGCACTAAATTGTGATCGTAAACTCACAATCTTATAGTTTTAGCATTGTAAGTTGTTAGTCTTTTAGTATTTATGAAGTTTTTCATGTTGCACTCTTATAGTTCCATCATTTTAAGCTACCGATATTTTATTTATGAAGACTTTTATGTCAATATTAAGTGTCATATGGGGTAAATATTTGCAACAACTTTATACAATTTATTTTTAGGAATTTAGGTATAGTGGAATTTAGGTAGCATGTTAAATCAAGTAGATTTTGTTATTAAACATAAAAATAAACAATGATGGTGCAAAATTTATGATAGTTTCGAGTCTTATAGTTTCAAGATTGTAGGCTATCACCCTTTTAATATTTATGAAATTTTCTATGTCAATATTGAGTTTTATATAGTGTGAACATTCGTAACTAATTTAAATATATTTTTAATCAATTTTTATGGAAAATATTGGTATGGCTCCAAGTCAACTTGATTTTGATTTTGTTATAAGCATAAAAATAGACAATAATGACACAAATCTATCAAATTTTCCACTTAACCTGAAGCCACTATAATACATATTTTTCAATTCAAGAGAAAGTTACAATAACCATAATAATAAAGTGTGATAAGAAAATACAAGTGTGAGGTTCCTAGTTACTTACTTATGAAGTTTATGAGGTTGATACTATGTCAATGTTAAGATTGTATAACTTGGGTTAATAATATTATTACCATAATACTATTAAGATTATGTAATTTTATTTTAATATGATTTCAAGTTTTTAACATTTTCATTTCAAGTTTGCTACACATATTGAGCTACCATGAATCATTTGTTTTATTTTAAATAAATAAATAGATAACAAAATACATTATTTT
>JZKD02S2295657.1:111254-121936 GCA_000966675.3 Picea glauca | reverse complement strand
GAAAATTAGTCAATTTGTTCGATATTGTTAGGTAAATTCGATTAGTCAGCACAACAGGTTCACGATTGGGGAGCACGATGATGGTTCAGAACTTTAGGGTTTCTGGCCAGGGTTGGAGGGGTTGACTCGCAGCCACTGACGACAGTCCTCACTCCCGTCATTAATATTATATTTTGTTTTAAAGGTGATTCCCCGCGTTTTGATTTATTGACCCTAGGCTAATAATTTTCATTTGCATTCAAACGTAGTGGTAAAAAGTAAGCATATCATTTGCGTTCAAACGTATGTGGTAAAAAGTAAGCATACTTTCGGTGCTTACCATAGAAACTGAATAAGGTACGCGAGTTGTGAAATCGAATACATATGCTTTCGGTAGGTTAACCCAAACCAGGTTTTTACTGTCTTATTACTACGCCAAAGAAAATCAATATATTGTGAGTCAATTCAGCCTGTATGTTCAAAAAGTATATTATTTTTTCAAATATTAATCCCTACAATATATCAAGCATTACTGTATTAATGGTTGATTGCATTAAAGGCGATATTTTCGTCTTTTGGTTGGACTATCTAGTGTTAGGTCATGATTGAATTTTAGAGTTGATGTCTCTAATTGTTAGAGCTACTCGTTCTCACGCATTTTGAAAAACGCTATTTTCATCTTTAGTTTTATGATATTGGATTGAAGATCCAACTCTTATTTATACTTTTTTGGTTGGTTTGAGGTTTCGGGATCAAATTTTTGGGGAGCTAATAGAAATAGGATGGAACGCTCGATAGAAACATGATGTAAATCGAATAGATTTTGATTGTTTAACGATCTTTTAAGTGGTGAGTATGATACACATGCTCACATGGGTAATTCATAGAGTTGTATTTTTTTTAGATATTTATATATTTTTCTCAAATCCTATATGGAGTGGAAAAAATGTGGAATCAATCCATGTTGGTATGTGAGATTCTTTTCATTTCTTCATCTCATTAATCTTGATATTGACAAACCACCATCTCCAAGTGAGTGAGACAAACAAAGGAATTCAAATTGAAATCTATAGGACCTGCATTTAGTCCACATGGTTTAAGTGTATTGATCTTTAACTCTTAACCTAAGGTATTTAGAGAATATAAATGCAAAAAAAGATGATGTAATAAATAAATGAGATTAAATAAGTTAAATATACCATTGTAGTCATTATTGTCAGAGAAAAAGACAATGTCCACTTAAGATAGGGTGGCCTCTCAGAGAGTAGGGTGGCCTCCCATCTCTTTAAATAGGAAAAACTCTAACTACTTGTTGTCACATCACTAATAAGTACCAACTACCTAGTGGGCCTTATTTGATCAAGAAGACCCATTTACATTAATTAATTGTCCACTAACTATCAAATGGGTCTTATTTAGAGAAAATGGTTGCATATATTAATTAACTCCAAAGTATCCTAAAGTAGGGAGCTTAGGGTAGGACCCTAACATGATCTCTCCCTTGAAAAACAACATTGTCCTTAAGGCCAAAGGTGGGGAAATTGCTACAAAATCAATGTTAGTTTTGAGGTGGCACCTTTTATCTAAATAACTTTCCACTCGATCAATACTTCTTGGACTATCCACTATCTCAACTAACATCCTCTAGTAGCCAATACTACTTTCGTTTATAACCAAATGGACCCTTCTTCATCAGATTTTGGTTGGCTAGTTTGCACCCTGCAATTAGATACCAATATCCTCTTCAAGCAAGATACATGAAAAACTAGATGAATGTTTGGGTGGCTTGGAAAAGTCAATTTGTTAGAAACTTGTCCAATCTATTGGATGATCTTATAAGGTGCATAGAACTTTGGTGCTAATTTATGGTGGATTTTTTTTAGAGAGGTATATTTATAGGATTGAAGGTGAAGAAACTCTTGATCCCATTCTGCAAAACAATTCTCAGAGTGATGTTGGTCAACTTGTTTCTTCAGTCTACTTTGAGCCATAACCAAAGTGTCCTTAAGTGTGTAGAGAGTGGCTTCTTTGACGTGAAGTATGTTATCTACTCCATGAACCTTGGAGGTGTTTGGTTACAAATAGGAAGCCATTGATCGAGGTTTTTCATCATAGCCAATGTCTTATGGTGTAATTTTAGTAGGCTTATATGATAAGTGGTATTGTAACACCATTATGCAAGGTGTAGCCACTGTACCCATTGATGTTGTTGTTCTGAAGTGAAATGTCACAAAATTTTGGTTTCTAAGAACTTTTTGACCACTTATGCTTGACCATCAGTTTGGGGATGATACACAATTCTTATTTTCAACTAGGTAGCACGGATTTTAATAGCTCCTACCATGATTTGTTGTTGTATCTGGGATCCCAATCCAATACAATGGAAGTTGACATGCCATGTAACTTAAAAATATAATCCATGAAGAGTTGGGCAATTGAGAAAGGTGTAAATGGGTGTGATAAAGCACCAAAATGAACATATTTGGAAAGGAGATCAACTACCACCATGATGAATATTTTTTACCATCTTTCGGAAGACTCACTATGAAATACATAGATATGACAGTCAAAATATTTGTTTGGATCGATAGTGGTTGCAATGCTCCAAGTGTCTTCACCATCTCACCCTTGTTTCTTTGACACGTGCCATCGACTACTACAAAATCCTAGATGTTATTTTCCATACCCTCCCAAAAGAATGAGTGCTTAGCTCATTCATTGGTTTTATGAATGTTGTGGTGACTCATAGTAGTTGAGGATTTCTTCTCCTCTAAGCCCCTTTTAATTTAAGACAAAAATTTTTACCAAAATAATGAACCCTTTGTATTTAAAGGTCTAGCTTATTGTGATGTATAACTTTTAGGAGGGTTGGGATCATCCTAAATCCTTTGGATGGGTTGAACCATAGTGTCATTTTCCAACTATTCTTGATGTGATTCCTCTAGATCCATTTTGGAACAAGTAAGGATTAGGTAAATATGGATCCTTTCTCCTTCTAACCTTGATAAAGCATCAATGACCACATTTTCTTCACCTTTTATATAGATATGATCTCATAAACATATGGGCGAAGCATTTTAGTGACCCATTTATAGTTCTCTAGTGATGATAATATTTGGTTTCAAGAATATTTCATATTATGATTGTTGGTATTGATTTGGAAATGCTTCCCTATGAGATATGAGCGAAAAGTATCAAATACATGAAGGATGCCCGTCATCTCTTTCTCATAGGTGGAGTTTCATAAATTGTGATCACACAACTACTTACTATTGAGTGCCAAGGGATTTCCTTCTTACATCAACACCACATCAATCACTCTACTCGAGGCATCACATTCCAAGACAAAAGTTTCACATTTTCACATTGGCCTCCACATTTCATCATACCACCATTGACCGTCATAATTTGAAAATTAGGTATGGCATGGATTTAACAATGGTTTTCTTCAGTCACTCTTCGATGAATAAAGTTGTGGTTGCTTCCATTGTCAATCAAAGAAATCACCTTGTGCTTCTTAATGTAACCAATCAAATTAATAGTTTGGGGTGCAGAAAATTTAGATAAAGCATGGAGAGAAATTTGGGGCTCCTTCCATGGAGCTTGTAAGGTTAGTTTTTCTTGATTATGAGGGGTTTATTCTTCACATTATGAGTCTGTAATGTCCTTGAAAATGATGTCCTTTGAGTGGTCTTGGTGGGATACATCTATTTGAAACAATTTTTGTTCTTTACATTTATGCCCTTTGAAACACCTCTTGTTGCAATTATAACAAATTTTGAGGAATTAGTGTTCTTTCGTATCTTTTAGGGACAACTTTTGGATTCATAGAGGATGAATGGTGAAGGAAATGGGGGTAGTTGTGAAAGGAGAATGAGGGTGATATGTGTATGAGGGTATTATGGTTTGTGCATTTATTTCCATTTAGGCTTCTTTAACTCTCTCATGAACCTCAAACAAGTAACTAGTTATTGCATCATGACTTGTACTAGAGTTTTCCCCTTAACACCACTAATGAAGCATTCTTTAAAGAAGCAATCAGATGTAATCAGATAGTAAGGAAATTTTACTAGGGGTTTGAGAACAATATTTTGAGGGGTATCACCAATAATTGTGTTGTGGGTCCACACAGAAAAGGGTTACTAGAGAGGTGTAACTATGCAATCGGTTCAATGGAAGGAATCTTTTGAGATAGGTCTCCCACAATGGTGCTAGTAGGAAAATTTTGTTTTTACAATGCTAGTGGGAGTTTTACTACACTAATATAATTCTTGAATTCCTAATATACTAAAATACGTAGGAATTTTTTTAGTTAACTACAAAGGTTAGGGTTTTCAGGGGAAAAGGTATGTCAAGTGTTATAGCTCTCTGATATAACTAAGGGTCTCCAACAATAGTACTCGTCCAAATATTTCACAACACCAAATAAGGAGGATAGACCATAGCCTTAGTTGTACTATGATACCCTATTACATGAGAGTGATATCCCTAAATGTTGTCTCAATGCAATAAAGCAACAAGGGAGTTGTAGGTTTATGTAAGGTTGGTTTTAGGTGCACCAAGAGGGATTCTGATAAACCCAGTGATATATAGAAGATAATTGATCTAGATTTGTGAGCGGAACGAAATGAAACCAAGGATTTATAATAATAACACAGAGACATAACGAACAATAAAAGAGATACAATAAAACTTGACTTCTATTAAATAAAGAAATATGCTGAAAACTGTAAAATCCAGACTTAAAACAAGCTTGCTAGAATGGTGGCAGCTTATCTCTAAGAAGAGATGTGACGGCTACGCTCATTTGCAAGAAGATGAGTACAATGAGGCTCTGAAGGCCCTTTTACCATAAACATGAAAGACAAAAACCTAGAAATCCAAAAGCCTAACCCTAGGATATGAAGCGCCAAAAGTCATGTGGGCCCCGTTGGGGTAAGTTAGTACATCAACTTCTCGAGGTCGTAACTTTTACATACGATCTTCGTTTAGGGCACACAATATCTCGTTGGAAAGGTATCGACGAGGAGATTCATTTAAGGGGATCAATAAAATACTTTGTATATCAATGAGGTGCATGATAGTGAAAAAAACATTGTTTAGGTCCTCAAAATGGCCCTAGAAGTTCAGGAACTGAAAAAACTACTAAAAATAGTAAGTTTCCAAAAAAATATTTTGAGCCAGTTGGAAAAGGTGGGTGGCCACTGAGATACTCCTATATCAATCCTCTCCCCTTAGGAAGAAATGGTATCCATTCCGTTAAGTTCCCCCATCAGATGAGGAAATTTCTGCTGAATTTGGCCCTGGGTGAGCCACTTGCCTTGGTGTAGTAGTTGTCCTGCTTTAACAACCCGATAAAGCTGGATCATCTACTGGCGAGTGCCCTTGACCTATGTTTCCATGATCTGATTAGTGGATGCTTTTTCCATGCATTTAGGGTTGAGCTCTGTTGGTGTCAACTATTCTGATATCTCCGAGGTGTCCAATAATGGTGGAAAATAAGGCCAAAGGAGGTCCAAATTGAACACTCAGTGCAAGCCAAGGAAGGGGGGAAGGTTGAGCTCAAAATAATTTTCACCCACAGCCTTGGTGATGGTGTAGGGTCCATAACAGAGTGGACGAATTTTTCGATGAGGCCCTATAAGGCGTTCTTTCTGCAAGTGAAACCAAACTTTGTCTCCCACCTGAAACTAGTGTGGCACCTGATGTTGATCATGGCGCTTCTTGTACTTGGCATTGGAATTTTCTAAAATATCATGAACCTGTTGGTGGATGTGTTGGATCCTATCAATGAACTAGGTGGCTTTGTCATCTCCAGTTGGAGCATGTTACGAGTCTTCATGGGTGGCCACAAGGGGTAATGCAACATCCATGGGACCCAATGGTTGAAATCCCAACCCCACCTGAAAAGGGGTTATGACTAGTTGAACTATGTATGGCTCTATTGTAGCTATGTTGAACATAGGGAAGACTCTCATCCTAGGTGTGGGGGTGCTTGTAATTATACATGCACAAGATGTGCACGATCATCCAACAAGGATGATTTTAAGGATGGAAATTTATTTTAAAATGTAGAAACCTTGGTGAATCTTGCTAATCTTTCATATTCCAACTATAAAATGTTTGGCGATATTTTTATAAAAATATTCAAATTTCTAAGGATTTTATATAGTTTGTATAAAATTTTGGCGATTTTTAAGGTAAAATAATTTTATCCTATAGAATTTGGGCGAATTATTTTTAGAATGGAGAATCATTTTTTGGGAAAAACCATGGAAAATTATCCCATGAGTGAAATTTAACCCCTACAATCATCCTTGTCATCTCGTTGACAACCTCGGTTTAGCCATCTATGTGGGGGTGGAAGGAAGTGGACTTGGTGAGCTTGTTGTCCATCAGTGACCAGAGCTCGACCAAAATTTTCTTAGGAACTAGTTTTCTCGATCTGAGATAATGGATTTTGGAATCCCAAAGTGTACCAAAACTTGTTCAAATAAGATCTTGGAAGCGACCTCCGTTGTGATGCTCTTCTTGTGGGTGGCTATAATCACCATATTGGAAAAGCGATCAACAACCACAAAACACAGTCATTTCCCCACTTGGTGGATTGAAGGCCCGACATCTAGTCCATTGAGATGGATTCCTAAGGCCTATCAGGAGTAGGTAGAGGAGTGTACATGCCTTGTTTCTTAGTAATTGGTTTGGAAATAACACAGCAAGTGTAGGATTGAATATACTTGCTGACATCCTGTAGAAGTTTCAGTGAGTAGAAATGTTGTTGCAGCACTACCATTGTCTTTTCCACGCCGAAATCTCCTCCCACCCGACTGCAGTGGGCTTCCCAAATCATCTTTTCTCGCTCGCTTTATGGAATGAAGAGATGGCTCAGATGGCACAACATCTTGTCCTGAAGATGGAAATTAGTGACAATTGTGTTTGTGCCCAAGATCTGGTAGGTGTTGGAAAATTCAGGATCTGTCTCATAGAGGTGGGGCCATCCAGAGGTCTCGTGGCTGCAATAATAGAGCATTGTGATGAGTGTCGCAACTAGAGGTCGGCTGAGGTAATCAATGACTCGGTTGGTACTTCCTATTTTATACTTGATGTTGAGGTGGAACTACTGCAAATATGTGGACCACTTTTGATGGTGGTCATTCTACAATTTTCCTTTTGTTTGCATGAACTGCAAGGGATTATGATCAATGTGGATGAATGTCTCCTTCTCGAGAATGTAATGCCTCCAATGGTGACAGGCTTGCACAATTGAGCACATTTCTTTTTCGTAAGTAGGGTATTTACGGACAACATCTAATAATGTCTCACTACGATAGGCCACTGGATGGCCTTGTTGAATGATGATTGCGCCCACAACATAGTCTGAAGCATCTATGTTGATCTCAAAGGTTCGTTGCATGTCAGGTAATGAAAGCACTGGGGTGGAGCACAAGTGTTGCTTTAGATCATCGAACGATTTCTATTGGGATAGGGCCCACACAATTGTTTCCTTACCACCACCCCATCTTATTTAGCTGAGGGCCCATGCAATATGGGAGAATCCCAACACGAACCTACAATAGAAATTGACAAGGCTTAAGAAGCTTTGAAGCTTAGGGAGCGTGGTTGGGGATGGCCAGTCACGGATGGCTTGGACCTTGGTTGGATCAACATGCACACCATGCGCATCAACAATGTAGGTTAGGTATTGGACCCTGTCCATGCCAAAGGAGAATTTTTCCAAGTTGGAATATAGCTTGTCTTGTTGCAGGGTGTGCAGAACATGTTGGATATGCTGCAAGTGTTCTTACCAAGTTTTGTTGTAGACAAGGATATCATCCAAATACACCACCACAAAAGAATTAGTGAAATGTCATAAGATATCATCCATCATCCTCATGAAAGTTGTTGGGGAATTTGTCAAACAAAAGGGCATGACCAACCATTCAAAAATACCTTCTTTTGACTTGAAGGCAGTTTTCTATACATCTTTCTGTTCCATTGGGACCTAATGGTATC
Organism: Picea glauca; assembly: GCA_000966675.3. Classification (NCBI taxonomy): domain Eukaryota; kingdom Viridiplantae; phylum Streptophyta; class Pinopsida; order Pinales; family Pinaceae; genus Picea; species Picea glauca. Next base: position 113,944 of record JZKD02S2295657.1, on the reverse strand, counting down.
CAGACTTCATATCAATCTTACTAAAGTATTTTCCCCCCTTGAGTTGATCAAGGAGATAATTGATTTGGGGAATTGGGTATTAGTTCCTAATTGTGATTTTATTTAGGGCATGGTAATCAATGCAGAGTCACCAAGTCCCATCTTTCTTCTGCACCAGCATGATTGGGCTTCCACAAGATGATGATGTGGTTTGGATGTGCTCCTTGTGGAATAGTTCTTGGATCTGACGCTTGATCTCCTCATTTTCTAGCAGGGAGCGACGATAGACTATCCCATTGAGTATTTTTTCGCCAGGGGTCAGATCGATGGGATTCTTGACCTGATAGTGCAGAGGTAACCCAGTAGGTGATGAAAATACGTCTTTGTATTCTTCCACGACCTTATCCACTTGATTCTTGTGTTTGGAGAGGTCAGTCGCGAAGGTCATGGATGTGGTTGCAACCTTTCTCTCACTCTGAGAGAGAATAATGAAGAAGACAAAATTCTCAGTCTAATAAATGACCTTCCTGCATTGCTTGGCAAAGATCAAAGAAATAACACTAGGTGGGACTACCTCAGGAATCCTGTACAATTTCCTGTTCAAAGTAATAATAACAATGCGAGGCCTAGACTCATATACAACATGAAGTTTTCATAACTAAGGTTGGCCCAAAAGAACATCACAAACTTCAAGAGGAGAAACATCACACAATACCTCATCTTTGAATGGCTTGATATTGTACGACAGGCGACATTGTTGGCTGACGCGAAGATCGCTTCCTTAAAGGATCCATTCGATGGTGTAGGGTTGCGGGTGCAGAATTGTCGATGGGGCTAGACGCTTGATGACCTCTGCTAAGATGAGGTTCTTCTGGCTACCGCTATCAACGATGAAGTGAAACAGAGTGCCTTTTACCCACATATGTGAATGAAAGAGGCATTCTCCTTCCTTTGTCTCATTAGGTTCACCGTGCTAGATTTTGGTGGTAGTAACAGTGGCACTAGGTTCCACGTCAATGATCTGTATACCCTTTTATGGTTTTGACTTAGAGTTGGAACCCACATTTGATTCAGAGGCTTTTACCTCAGCCACCAATGACTTCTTTGAGCGACAATCAACAGTGTTATGCCAGGGAATTTTATGGAAGTCGCACCACTTCCCGGTATCTTTCTTCATCTTCCCATTGTCCTTCTTTGCTTGCGGCTTGGACTAATTGTCACGAGGTTTCCCATATTTTCTATGTCCTGTGTTTTGTAGGTTGGGGTTGTTGTTTCCCTACTTCTTCTATGAGGGGTTCCTAGACCCAAACTTTCACGTATTTTGTTTCAGCTTCTATTTGATTTTGATGACATATCGATAGGCCACGCCCATCGATATGACAAATCTAGATTTTCTACATATATTCTTCCTCAACTACGTATCTAGCAACTGAATGATAGATCTTTGTGTTATTTAAAGATGTTGGAACACATCTCTAGCCTTAAAAAATTATGTGAAATATGGATGCACGTTGGCTTAAGAAAGAGCCATGATGCCACTTGTAGAAATCCTTAACCCTTAGAATTCAATTGAAAATAAGGTATTCAAAGAATACAAATGTAGAAAATGAATATACAAGAGACAAATAAGATGAAATATGTAAAATATAACCTTGTATTAATATTGGTCATAAAAATAAAACAATGTTCAGTTGCCTCGTATCGTAGGTAAACCTTTCATTGAGAAGAGCTATAATACTAACCTCCTAACTATTTAAATAGGAAATACTCTAACGACTTGTGGTCCCGTCATTAATGAGTACTAACTCCCTAGTGGGTTGTAGTTGATAAAGATGACACATTTACATTAATTAACTATCCACTAGCCATCTAATGGGCCTTACTCAAGGAAGATGGTCACATGCATTAATTGACTAATTCATAAGTACCCTAATGTAGGGAGGTTAGGTTGGGACCCTAATATTGACTCTAGAGAATCACTTTCTCCCAAACTTCAACACTACTTAGATTTGTAAAGGGATAGATTCATTCAACTCCTAGGGTATACTTCTAGTTATCTTGTGGCCTATGGATCCCTCTCACTTAACATTATGTTACCTCCCATTAAATTTACATTAAGAGGAACCACCATATTCACTAGAAGCACCATATTTTCCACATAACCTCTTCCTTGTTTAACTTCTTCATTGTTCCCAATCTCATTATATTTGCACTTCCAAACAATTTTCATTTTTTTTTCTTTGAATTGTACTTTCACTTGAGCCTTATCGTCTTAACATATTATATTCCTTGTAATACCATGTGCCAAGTTTGACCTTTTTTTCCACATGAAAAAATTCTCTATATATTCAAAAGGATATATAAATGTACAACAACGATCTCCGCCAAAGGGATACTCAAAGAAAGACACTGCTGCAGGAGGTAGCACATCAATTCGGCAAAAATACCAAAGCCAGAAAAAATACAGCAACAGAAGCATAGCCACCCGACTGTTAGATATAGTGTTAATCCGGCAAATGGACCATAGTCAAATAAAGGGCATATGAACCAAAGCTACAGGTCCACAAATGACAGCCAACCAGAAAAAGAGAAGCTATAAGAGACAGCTCAATGCAAATTCAAAGTCTGATGTTGATGGTGGGCCCTGCATGACCTTCCACCCACTTTGTATAGCGTAGCTGACCCGGTGGCATGAGCAATGCAAGCTTGGA
>JZKD02S2295657.1:59430-77321 GCA_000966675.3 Picea glauca | reverse complement strand
GTGTGACATCTATTATGCACATAATTAAAATGGCCCCTATTAAAATCCTATGCTTTTCCATACCTAACCTTTACATTTCTCTTTTTCACAAGCCATTGCTCTTCTTGAAGACTTTCTTGATTGATTATTATGCATGTTCCCCATCTTCATAATAATCATATCAACTATTTATCTTAAAACAAGTGATAGCCTCTATGAATTTGATCAATTAATCCAAAATCACAATGTCACTCTCCAATACCAATATATCTCGCAATAATCAATAAAAACTTTACACTGCATTTGCTAAAGTAGATTTTCATATATTGCAAAATACAATTTTCAAAGGTAGATGTTCATATTGCATACAGACATTTTCAAATGAAGAGGTTAAGTGCGTTAGGAGGGTTGGTAAGTTAGGTGTCAAGGCTTTAGGGTTAATGGGTAGTAGGTAAGGTGTAGGGTGTTACCTTTAATAGGTTAGGGGTTAGAAGAATATGTGTTAACCGATTGGGTGGCCATGTTTACATTTAGTGAGTTAGGTGGTGTCAAGAGATTAGGTCGAAGGGGGTGGATGCTATCTTAAAATTTAAAAGGCTTTGATGTTTGAGGCATCGATGGACTAAGTTCAAGGATAGGAAATAAAGGTATAATATTGCTAGAAGGATTTAAAACCCAATATAAAAAACTATGATAAAAAAACTAATAAAAAACAACAATGGAGTATTTTATATGCAAAACAAACATTAAATATTTACTAAAAAAAGAAATTTTATGATTTAAAAACGATGATAGTATTTTTCATGGAAAACAAATATTGAATTTTATGATTAATGGCAACCATCATGGACAATAGTGACAAAAAATATTCAGATCTCTACCTTACCATGGCAGAAATATATTTCAAATATATATATTTTTTTCAATTTATTTTCCAGGCCCCCACTACCAAATTACTGCCATGACAAGGCCAAATGACTGCAATGGGCAATAGTAACTTCTCTAAGTAACCATGGTAAACATAAATTTCAAAAAAATTTAAATGACGTACTCGAATTTTACTAGATTTAACCATAACCAAAGTGATGAAAGAATATTCTTTGTTGTATCCACAAATTAAATAAGATTAAAAGAATATTCTTCATTGTATCCACAAATTAAACTTCAAGATTAACACAAATAACCCTGGTCCATGTTATTCTGCCTCCCTTAATCAAAGGTCAAAATTAACACATATAACCCTGGTCCATGTTATTTTGCCTCTCTTAATCAGATGTGCACCTGATTAACACAAATTATTCATTAACCTGCTTGTTAAAATAACCTTAAGATAACCCTGGTCCATGTTATTTTGCCTAATTAGATGGGCATCTAATTAACACAAATTATTCATTAACCTACTTGTCCTTTAATCATTCAAACTCCTGATTAATACAAACTATTCATTAACCTGATTATCCTTTAATCATTAAAGCATCATTAGTGCACCTGATTAACACAAATTATTCATTACTAATTAAGTGGCTGGGCTAGTCGTTATAAACTCTTACGAACAAAAAAAAACCATATAATCATCAGAAATTAACATTTCTGTTCCGAAATAGAAATATAAACTGTTCAATTAATTAGCAAAAACATAATATTGCCACCATTCATACACCTATTTATGAAATTTACAAAAAAAACCTTCTCTTGCACGCCAAAAAATGTTTTATATTAACTGCCTTCGAAATTACTGTCGCATGTTAGCCTGTGTTCTTCATCGCCGAGGAATGAATGGATACCATTCAGACAGAGCACTTGATTGATCTTTTGTCAAAAACTGTCACTATTTAATTCAAAGGTTTCAAAAACATCTAATTCCTACAAAATTATACTCTGATGTTCGTCTTGTAGATCGAAATGTTCATATAATAGCAATGGCAGGTCTACTCTTCCTAAAAAAGGTAGCAATATGAATGCCGGAAAATGAGGGCTGTGAGAACATCTTCACTTTGTCCACCAAAGACTCTCATGCATGCATCCCTCGCTTGGTATGATGCATCTTGTTGAATAAATTCATGACATTCATACCCAGTCTAGTGCTTCAATTCTTCTCTTTGTTGCACTACTAACTGCGCGGCTACTATGAGCAAAGCTGGGCACAGTGTTCTGGATGGCCTCCACTATTTCCCTAAACGTGGTTCTCCAACATTGCAAGCAAGAACTCGTCCGACTGTGTTCCTTTAAGATATGCACCCACATATGATGCATGAATCCAATTCTTCTCTTCTCCCATTTTCAAATCGGGAGAGCTCCTGATAATCTCCTCTGCCTTCACAAAAAGACTTGCAAATTCTACGGATATAGGAAGATCCACATTGAGATGCTGTTGATGAGGAATGGATTTCACCATTGCTTTGTCACACAATTGCTCATATAGTACATTTAACGACTTTAGGGCGGTTCTGACAGAGCGCTCCAGAATGCATCTCCTGCACTTGCACTTGAAACCCCAGTCCTCGCACCTATCTTCGCGCTGTGGCAAGGGGAAGAGGGTATCAAAATATGACATAGTGATCTCCTCTCCTCTCTCAATGAGCTTAGTGGCATGAATAAACATGGCACTTCCAGCCATCTCACGTTTGAAAAACAAGAATGGTTAATGAGGGACGGCAACAACCAAAGACCGGTAAAATTTTGGTCTTCTTGGATGATTCTAGCTCCACCGAACGAGTTCCGACTCGTAATATCCCGAATGCGGTTAACATCCAACTCTAAATTTTCCAAACTAGTGGTGATCTAGTTGATGAGGAAGCTTGGTATTAAGTGAATCTAATTAAGGTAACGAACCATTTGGATAGCAAGCTGAGGTTGAACAGAAGTCCGCCTCTCAGTTCAAATTTCAAATTTCAAGCCCGCCTCTCCGTTCAAATTTTAACCCCGCCTAAATTCAAATTTAAATTTCATGTCGTTACCAAGTTGTGCGAAACGGGGCGCTGGGCGGCGGAGGGGCGAAACGGGGGGCTGGGTGGCAGAGGAGCGAAAAGAGGTGTTGGGCGGTGGAGGGTATGGGGGCCGGCTGGGCATTCTACCTTTTGGTGCCCGGTGCTCGAGATGTCCCATCGGGATCCAAAAGGTAGCGTCGTTAGCTTACTCCATTTTTATTATTCAATTAATATAAAAAAATATATTAAATCTTCTCAATGATCAAATCTCATTTCATATCTTTCAATTACATACGTACGGGTTATTGAATCACTCTCCATCCAATGAAGAAGTGAAAATAAATCCAGAACTCCAAACATAAAGGTAAAGAAAAGATGGAAGGAACCTTAAACTGATACTTACTTTGTTAGTTGTATTAAATTACAGATGGAAAATAAAACAAAACACACATCACTTTATTGTCCCTTGACATATTGAAATCTAGTAGATCAATACATGTAGTATTTTACTAAAACTAGTGATCCCATACAAATAATTTTTATTTATTTAGCTCTTTCCATGTAGCTACAAGATCAACGATTAGATGACATCCTCTTCCATTCAATTCCTTGTGGAAGTCGTTGATGAAAGCTTATGCAGTTTTGTTGAGAAGTATCCTCTAATTCTTTCTTATTATGTGTTACAGCTGCCAAAACTGCTTGAGGTCGCCGCTCATGTTCCACTGGCTTCACCGTGGGTTTTCTCGGATCTATAGTGTGCAAACAAATTCTACGCAATGCAGTTGCAAATATTGCACGCCAAAAAACTCAGTGACAAAAATTTTAGAACTTACCACACAGTGCACAGACTTTACGATTTACTATGTGATATAAAAAACACTTAATGAATGATTTCATGACAGATAAATAAATACAGTTCTATACTTAACATATCAACTTAGAAATATTTATGAAAATGTCAACATACAAAATATTTGATATTAAAATAAAGTTTGGCATTGTGCGCTAATACAAAATCTGAAGCTCTAATGATTTCTTGGACTTTTGCAACTTACAACCACACAGAGATCTTGTGCTCTGAGACTTTTTCGACTACCTTCAGCTACTGATCCAAAATGGATCCAGAAAGGCTCAAAAAGTCAATTTTTTTGAATTCTCAATAAAATGACATGATCGCATAGTGCTCGTCGCAAGCTTTTTGGCAGTGCAAACGGATTGTAAATCCGATATCGTATGTGAAAGTTATCACATTCAAAAGTTTTGCATAAACAAGTAAAAAAAGTCAAGTTGGTCAAAGGATGGTGACTAGATAAATAATTGTGTTAATATGATGTTGCATTATTATATTTATTAATAATTTAATATTTGTGGCATAAAAAGTACTAACTCAAAGTTTCATGGCACATTATATTAAATAGTTTTTAAACCATATGAGTTTGCACCATATTCAAACTCTATGCCATGTTTAAAATACAAAAGATGATGTACCAGTATTAAAGTACATGTTATAGTGGATGGTGACTCGACAAGTAATTGTGTTAATATAATAATAATAATAATAATCTATTTTTAAGGTCACGACCAAGCCAGACACCAAATTGGTGTATGAGACCTCCTTCGCCCAGCTATTTTACTGGTAAAGTCTACATAGGTATACATACCCTACCGCCTTCTGGATTTGAACTTGTAACCTCTTAGGAGAATACACATGTTCTTAACCATTAGACCCACTCAAAAAAAATACTAACTCAAAGACATTATATTAAATGGTTTTTAAACCATATGAATTCGCACCATATTCAAAGTCTATGCCAAGTTTAAAATATTGGTGGTTAAACCATATATTATATGGTTTAAATACTATCCCTTCCAAAAAAGCTCTAATCCCATATTTTAAGCCACTTTGAAATATATGTAATCTTAACCATATTTTGTATGGTTATTAAAACCATAAGTTTGAGCCAGATTACAAGGGATATTCCATACGTGCCCAAATATATGTGTTGGACCATATATTATATGGTAAAAAAAACCTTTTAAAAGGGCGCGCTCCACTATATAAGCCATATTTTATGGTTTTTAAAACCATATTTAATATTTTTACCATATCTTTGCCACAAAATCATGGGTTGTTGGGATTTGAACCTGATAGCACCAATTCTTGCAATGGGGGTGTTTCTCTCTGATTTCGAGCCCTTGGTGTAAAAAGCGAAGAGATGGGTTTTAAAAATCCATCAAATGTGTTTTATTCAAAGGTCGCATTCATGAGCATCAAGCGCAACACACAGAAGAAGTCCATTTCGGGCTTAAAATCAAGCGAGCGGGCATTTTTGTTTTCAGCGGCGAGGATCCATCGATGGAGCAGATCAATGGTCATCAGGTAAGCCTGAGCCATGGGGTTGCACAAGGTTTAGCACATGGGCTCATCCCTTAGGGCCAAAGTCATGAAATGATTGTGGTCGTCCGATCCAGTCGGGACACGTGGTACCTAATTAAGTCTGGTTGCCATCTCGTCTATCGCAACTTTGAAATACAACGGTCGACTCCCCTCCATCCAAGATACGCGAGATGTGAAGGCACCTTTGGATGCGAGCCCACGGTCATAGCACAGGGTCGTATGGAAAGGCGGTTGGAGGGAGAGGAGTGAGAACTCAGAGGAGAAGGAGAATCCCCGAAAGGATCAGGACCGTTAGTCTTGAAAGATGCATGGCACACGATTGAGTCTGGTCGTTATTTCACCTATCGTGACTTTGAGAGACAGGGGCCGACTCCCTTCCATCGCCAAAATCACGAGATGCAAAGGCACCTTTGGGTGCGGGCCCATGGTCCTGGCGCCCGGTCACAACGTAGCAGGGCTAAAGTGGGGGCCGGTTGAGTTTAAACGCTCATTGAGTGACGATTGATCGCGATCGTTGATCAAGAGAGGATCTCAGCTGTCCAACCAAGGGACGTGTGGTGCATGATTGATTCTAGTCGCTATCTCACCTATCGTGACTTTCAAATACAAGGGTTGAATCCCTCCCATCCACGATGCGCGAGATGCGAAGGCACCTTTGGGTGGGGGCCCATGGTCATAGCACAGGATTGTATGGGGTGGGGACAAAGCAGATGAGGGGCGCAGAGCCAATGTGTTCAAGGGAAAATGGATCGTGTCCGTTGATTTTGAAGCCAGATCCAACCATCGATATGGAGGGTTGTTTCGCAGCTTTAGCCACCAAGGATCCTGGACATTGTTTGTTGTGGAGCCTAATTATCTTTCTGATTCAGAGGTCCTTTCTTTCAGCCGTGTTTATACCCCATGAAGTATTTACACCACAGAAGTATGTACACTCTTCCACGTGGGGGAGTGCAGAGGGGGGGTACCCCCTCTGCGGGGTCCATGGGAGCTATCTCCTCAGCTGGGGGGTCTGGGGGCAAGCGGGCCCCCAGTGGGGGTTCGGGGGAGAAGCCCCCAAAGAAAAAATTGCCTTGTAAAAGTATATTGTAATTTCATTGTAAATCTGGACCATTCATTATAAGGTCACATATCTAACGATAGATATTATGTTAGGGTTTTTTTCCCTAGAAGGCAACCCTCTTTTATGAGGGAAATGTATTGCGGCTATGGATGATGGTGAATATTGTATTCTGAGGGAGGAGACTGTGAGAGAAAGAAGAGGAAGTTACAATGGGTTTTGTTGTAGGTTGTATCCCTTCATTTGCTAGATAATAATAAAGGAAGGACCTAGCAATTTCTTTGGTGGACGTAGCCCACACTGGGTGAACAACGTAAATCTATGTCTCTCTTGTATTGTGTGTCTTCTGTGTTTTGTTTCTGCATCTGTTTTATTTTATTGCTCCGTGGTCCTGTTTTTCTAACAAACGCTAGAATGGTGGAATATCTTGAAAGGAGACATGTCGAAGCACCTCTAGAGCGAGGCGCTAGGTCATGGCCATGGGTTACATTGAGGGCAGAGACGAAATAAAAAGGAGGCTAGCCTCTGAGCCCTAGGAAGCAAGCGCGTGGTTGTCCCTTGTGCTCGAAGTCTCAGCCACCCACTGCGGAGGAAGGCAATTAATGAAGATTGAGAAGGTAGCTGAAACCTCAGCTCAAGCCGTGAATGTAAGGCATGAAGGTTCTGGCATGCAGTCTACCCAAGATCGTCCTGTGTGCAGGTTTTCCTAAAAGAGCCATGTCGATCTGATGTCCTCGACTGATCAAAGGAGCCTGCACACGCTAATTTGAACTTTAATGTCTCAGCTACCCTCCTGCTACCAAGGGGGTGAATTGATCTGCGTATATATACTTAGTTTTTGTATTTCTATAAGGATGGATGGTAGAGAAAAGCTCCCGATTGTAATGTTTTAATGAAGCACTAGTTTTCCTGGCTTGGTATCTGCATATGAAATTTTCTTGTTTAATGTAAGACAACTCTCTTTTTCATCTGGTTTCGATCTCATACTAAAAAGGTTCATGATTGACTGATTCACATGAATTGTCATGACTGTGTTATGATAAAGGATTTATTATAATGCTGTTATGTTCTTTTGGTGTTTATGCTCTTGGATATAAGAGGTTCTTGTGTTCAAGTTTTTCTTTTATAGGTTGTTAGAAGCTTGATGCCTACAGTAGGCCTTCGCATTTCCTCATAGAAGTCTTCCTCCTACTCACCCTTATTACAACTTACTGTCCAAATTTAAACCAAGACCTCATATGTTTGTGCATGCCTGGCCTAGTTTCCAAGTTAGAACGATATCGTTCTAAGTTTACTTCCATTCATCACCCTTTATCAACAAATAATGACATAAACTGATGGGCCTCAGGCTTACTTCTGCTGCAATCTAGGAGTGACTTCTGACGCCAACAGATCCTACAACCTCACTTTATTTAACCAAAAGTTCTACAAGTACACCATAGGTAAACTATGCTAAATTATGCAGAACATTTCACTTTATTCAGGAAAACCCAGCAAGCCAAACAAACTTTGGAGGCTTATTTCGGGAGCTACACTCAACATTTTTCAGTGTCGTCTGTTTTATTGGGTTTCTGAGGCAGAGAAGAACATAGCTAAGCCAGTCAAAGATCTATTTTATGTACTTTTGATGTACTTTTTGAGCATTTGAAGAAATTAATAAGAAAGCCTCCCCCACTGAGACAAAGGCTCGGAGACGTAGGCAACCTTGCCAAACTCCGTTATCAAGATTGGTGTTATGGTTTGTTGTTCCTTATGTTTTCTTTTTGATCTACATTTCTTATTATGACTTCCATGTTATATCATTAATTTCTTCCTCTTTCTTCAATTCCTAAATGGTAATTTAACTCATGCATTAAAACTCAACCATTCTCTTTAAAAGATATTTTTGGATCAACTACTATTGTTGCTTCTTTGTTTTGTGTCTATCACTTTCTGCATGTATATATCAACTGACTACAGACTCAGACATATAAAGACTATGACTGAGACTTCTTACAGAAGCTAACTGACTTAACATTTAAGACACAAATAAATTCAACTGACTCTTACCTACTTAATTGGACTCGAGAAAGATTAAGATCGACTCCATTTAATAACTCCCTTGCTTTCCGACTGACTAAGACTAAGCTTGTGTAAACATGTGACTTTTTATTTGTAGATTGACTGACTGAATGACTGACTGACAAATCAGTGGAGATGTAAAACTCACCAACTTGTAATTACTATTTCCAATAGTCCCCCTTAATTATAAGTAGGTGGGATTTACATGACATGAAAAATTTACATCAACAATTTGAATTTGCTTGAACTGTCAATCATTTGTCACTTTGTAGACTCCCAGACTATTACACATATTCTAAAATGCATCTCTTGCTAAAGATTTTGTGAAAATATCTGTGACTTGTTCTTTTGACTTGCAAAACTCTAAACAAATATCTTTTTTATTTACTAATTCTCTGATAAAATTATACCTTGTATCAATGTGCTTGTTTTTCTTGTGAAACACATGATTATTTGATAACATGATCGCTGAATTGTTGTCACAAAATATTGTAGTTGGTTCCCATTGTTCCTGCAAAAAACATTTTAACATTCTTCTCATCCAAACTGCTTGACAAGATGTGCTTATAGCTACGACGTACTCTGGTTTTGCTGAAGAAAGAGTCACTATGGGTTGCTTCCTTGATGCCCATGATACTATACATGTTCCGAAATGAAATGTGTACCCATAGGTACTTTTCCTGTCATTTATGTTGCCTCCAAAATCATTGTCAGTGTATCCAATGAGTCTAAAATCTTCTGAAGTGGAACACTAGATGCCAAAATATTTTGTTCCATTTGCATATCTTATAATTCTCTTTCCTTCCTTCCAATGTGATTCTTTTGGAGTTTCCATGAACCTTTAAATTAGGCTCACTCCATACACGATATCAGGCCTTGTTTTTGTTATATACATAAGATTTCCTACCAGTATTTTAAACAATGTGGGATCCACCTTGGACCCTTTATCTTTCTTGCTTAACTTTAATCCTATTATGACACGTGATGGGGCTGCTTTGGAATTTAACATGTTGAATATTTTCAATATTTCATGCACATACTTAGACTGTGAGATAAATATACCAGTTTTGGGCTGGTGAAATTCAATACCCAAAAACTATATCATAAGCCCCAAATCAATCGTTTCAAACTCATCCTTCATGACTGACTTAAATTCTTCTATGCCAAAATCACCTGTAAATATCAAATCATCCACATATAAGCACACAATTAACATGTTACCTTGTTGATTTTCTTTGATGCACATTGTTGGCTCACAGTCACTTCTCTGAAATCCATTCTGTGTGAGGTAGGAATCTATGTGATTGTACCAAGCTATGGGATCTTTCTTTAATCCATACAATTGTTTCTTCAATATTTATACTTTGTTTTTTTATCCTGGACCCTCCTAGCCTTGTGGTTGTTCCACATACACTTCTTCTTCTAAGTGTCCATTTAAAAATGTTGACTTTACATCCATTTAATAAGTGGGCCATTTTTTCTTCGTGACAATGGCTAACAAAGTTATGACTGTGTCCATGCAAGCAACTGGTTCAAATTTTTCATTGAAATCAATTCCAAGTTGCTGTGTAAAAACTCTTGCAACTAACCTTGCCTTATGCTTCTGCACATTTCCATTTCTTCTTGGTTTTATAAATCTATTTCAAACTTATCACATCTTTTTATTCAGGTACATATACCCATGTCCAATTATTCTCTATGAATCTAATTTCTTCATCCATGGCTTGTGCCCATACATCATCTTTGACAACTTCTTCAAAAGTTAATGGATCATCTATTTGTGAAAATAGAGCAAAAATTGAAAATGAATTTGTTGTGTCATCGTTATAGATATTGTGTAGACTTCTTGTCTTTCTTGGTAACAAACTTGCTAATGTTGGATCTGGGGATGTAGAAATACTCAAACTTCTTACTGGAGTTTGTTGTGCTCTAGGTGTAGACTGTGCACTTGCTGATCTTACTGGAGTAGTTTGTGTTGAGATTTGCGTCGTAGATGTAGAAGGAATTGTGCACTAACTTGTACATGGTGTTTGAACCACCTCTTATTTTATTTCAGCATGCTCAATATCATTAAAAATTTTGATTGTCTTTGCTATGCTTCCATACCATGCTTCATTCTCCATGAACTGAACATCGTGACTAATTATGACTTTCCTTGCAATATGATCATAGAACTTGTATGCTTTTGCATCTTCAGAATACCCAACAAATATACATTTCTTTCCGTTGTTGTCCAACTTCGTTCTCAACTCATCTGGAACATGTGCATATGCGACACAACCAAAACCTTTTAAGTGCACCACATTATGCTTCATACCTATCCAGGATTCTTGAGGAACTTTATTCTTAACACTCTTTTTTGGACAACTGTTCATGGTGTATATTGCAGTTGCTATTGCTTCATCCCAATACTCATTTGACAAATGTCTGGATGCCAACATATTGCACGCCATTTCCATGATGTTTGTTTTCTTCCTTTCCGTGACACCATTCTGCTATGGTGTATACCGTGCAATGAATTGCTTGTAGATGCCATGAACTTTACAAAAGTTCTTAAATTCTCTTGACATGTATTCTCTTCCTCTGTCGGTTGTTATAACCTTGATGTAATAACCACTTTGCTTCTCCACAATTTATTTGAATTGTTGAAAACAACCCAATGCATCAGATTTATGTTTTAAGAAACAAATCCATGTCTTTCTTGAGAAATCATCAATGAATGTTGGAAAATATGTATTGCCTCCTATAGATGGAGTTTGCATTGGTCCACAAATTTCTAAATGTACAATTTCCAATGGAGATTTTTCTCTATATGAATTTCCAAATGGAAATGATTCTCTGTGCTACTTTCCAAAAATACAGCCTTCACATATTCTTTCTATTTTATCAATCAATGGTAAACCTTTTACCATATCCTTTGTGTGTAGCAACTTCAGTCCTCCAAAGTTCAATTGTCCAAATATAAAATGCCATAGATAGGAAACATCCTGTACTTCATATTAGAATGTTATTTGTATTTCTGTGCCACTTTCTCCTTTCTTGGTACTGCACGCACTACTTTTTCCTTCTTCAGAACTGCGCCCACTTTATGCTGTAAATGCAGTGTCAGACTGTGCATATTTTTCTTTACCAACAACTTGCGCTGTATTTTTCTTCTTGGTTGGCTTCAAATTCAATGGGAACATTTTGTTACTTGTCATTTGAATTCTTGCAATAAGTTGATTTCTTGGATATCTATCCATAATTACACAATGATTATCTTCCATGTAGATTATGTATCATTTCTTTAACAGATGTCATGTACTCATCAAATTATGCTTCAAACCAGAAACATAATATACATCAGGCATAACTTTTTGTTCTCCTTACTTACTTAAAATGTTTATACTACCTTTTCCTAATATAGTGACTTGGATATTTGTTCCAAGTGTAACCTTGGTTTAGAATGAGTTATCCAAACTAGAAAATGACTCTAAGTTTCCTCTCATGTGTTTACTATATCCTGAATCTAAATACCATATGTCACATGGATTTTCTTGAGAAACATTTCATTCAACAGGGGATACTATAGGCATGTTTCAACACACACCATAAACATAGGACTAGAGGGACTGTTTGGGCTGTATGAATGATATTGAACTTGCTTGTTATGATTATATTGTCTCTTTCTGCACTCATATGCATAATGTCCATACTTTTTATAGTAATGGCACTGGATCTTTGATTTATCAATTCTTTGACTACTTGGCTGATTGGTATTTGGGTTTTGACCTCTTCCACCAGTGTTTCCAGGACTGTTGTTGCATCCACCTCTAGCAGAACTTCTTCCTCTACCTCTAGAGTTAGGTCTCTTCTTTCCTCTTCCACGACTTATAGATGACTGCACGGAAAATGCATTCTCTAATTATATGTTTGACCTATTCAATCTGTGTTCATGATTAATGAGGGAAGCTTGCAGTTCATCTAGACTAAACTGACTCAGGTATTTTCTCTCTTCTAAGGTCACAACAAGGGTATAAAATTTAGGAGGAAGACCCCTAAGTACTTTATCAAAAACTTTTCTATCTTCTATGGTTTCACCATGAGACTTAATCCGATTTATCAGTCAAATAACATGGGTATAAAAGGAATCTACTGAATTCGAGTCTTTAATTGAAAGAGTTTCAAAATATCTTCTAATAATTTGTAGTTTTGAAGTCTTAAATTTGTCCATACCTTGATAAGAATTTTGTAATATGTCTCATGCCTCCTTGACTTGCTTTGTTGATGACAATATTGGGAGTATGCTCTCATGCATGGCTTAATGTATGTAAACCATCTCCTTTCCATCCTTTTTCCTTTGTTCTCTCAAGACATCCTTCCCAACTTGTGTGAGGGCATTGTACACTGTCTAATCTGTTGGTTCCACATATCCATTCTCAACTATATCCCATACATATTGACCTTATAACAATGCCTTCATGTTCAAGGACCATAAGTTCTATAGCAGGAAAACCCCCCCTATAGACTACACTAGGGTTCAACATGTAGGCAGATCTAACTGTCTAAAAGTCTCCTACTTTTATAACTACCCCAAATATGCCCCACATTCATGCATGAAATACAAAGTGAAAAGATCTGGTAACTTTACCTTTTACTCCGTGTCCGGTGTTGATCCTTTCTTGTTTGGTTGCATCGCTGACTATAAGCCTCCTCCCAACGCTGGCCTGCATTCAAAAACAGATAAAAAGGGAACTACAAACATGCATATCATATATAAATCATGGGTTAGATGTCAATATAAAACATATACATTTGACACATCATATTTTGGGACCGAAAAAGTATTCCTTTTATTGATATCACAAAGTTTACTTATAATGAGATCAATGACTGCTCCTCGAAACTGGTCCAGGATCCTCTTCACCAATCTCCAATTGTGCTTCCACGTATATTTATCCTCTCACACTTCTTTTAAGGAATGGAATAGGCTTATGATGGAGGAAAAAGGAAAGAATGGGAAATTCTGATATAAATCTCACAAGGTGGCTACAAATTCTTGAGGAAAGGAGGGGATGTGAAATGGGTAGAGTTTCATTGTTCTTATGCTTGTCTTAGGAATGAGACCTCAAAACCTCCTTTTATATGACAAACAGATGTTTATTCAATTGGGTGATGTGCTATAGGCGGTGGGACAGTTGGGAAACTACCCAATAGCTTGTAATCTCAACGAATTCCTTCCAACTTTTAAATTTTTGCAACATTTGTGGGTATACGCAGGCTCTAATGGTGCATATAGCATACGTATGTGAGTTGTAGTGGTGAAGAAAGTGTGTGTATGTGGGCATTAATGGTGCATTGCGCGTACATATTCAAAAATATTTTTTTAAGAAGAGTTGCTTAGTGATGGCTTGGAAAAAATAGAAAGTAAGAGGGCCTAATGCCAGGTATGCATGTATGGTGCAATTTAGGGTTATAACAGATGCCCCCTAATGTGTGAGGTCAGAAGAGAATCTGATGACCAAAATATATTACAAATATTCACCAACGTACGAAGCGAGTAAGCGCGGGACTAGAGTTCGGGAGGTGCTATTTGCAAAAATAATTGTCTCTCTAAGGCGGGCATACCCATGCTCGGGATGAAACGAACCATGGCTGCCAATCAAATACACTGCAAATCCATGTCATATAACTATACAAAGTGTAGCTGTGAGAAATACACAATGGATCTACATCTCAAAATCAAAGATATACATGTATAGTATCCCTCTTCAAAAAGCAAATGATGCCTGATGGCTGGAGATGAGGCCTTCCGAGCTCAAGCAACAATTTCAAGATATTAAAAACTTAGGTAGGAGTGTAATGTGAGTGTACAAATTCACTACCCAGAGGTCTTCGATGACTCATCAAGGAACAAACATGAGGATCTCGATGATCATGCAAAGAACTTCATTGATTTCGAACAAGGACTTGATTGGACTTTAAGGATGGTCAGACATGAGATCAAGAGACAAACTGCAGAAAGGATGACTCAGGTTGGGTAAAACTTCCCTTGGACAATATCATGACAGATGATCAGACTCAGGTAGCATGGAATTGACATAAGTTCATGATGTGGGAGGCAACACAAACTCTCCATGTGTTTGGAAGGATAACCAAACAGAGGAGGACACAACTCTATGTAGCGAGAACAACTTCCTAAGGTCATATTGAATCCCAAATCTTGACGAACAAACAAAAGGATTTTATTTGTCCAAGGGCGACTCATTATGCTTCCATAAAAAGAAAATAAATTTCCTGTCCTCTTTTTGGGGTATATTTGATTTTTTTTTGTCTTTTTCAATATTTTGAAAATCTTGAAAAATAATAAAAGAATGCTACGTTACAAAGGAGGAACAAGTGTTGCAAGAATACTAGTTCCAGGTGCAAGGAACACACTAATGCTCATAGCAAGGAGACATGTGCAGGAAAAGGACACTTGAGAAAATTCCTCCATGGGTCAAGGTGTCATGTCGCAGAGGCAAAGTGCTACAAGGCTTGCGTATAAGGCATGCTTCAAAGGTTCAGTTGAGAGCAACATGGAGCCGACATTAGGCCAAAGACATAGAGATGCAAGTGTGATTAACAAGACACGATGAAAACCCCTTCAATGTGTTTTTCATGATCCCAGAGAAGGTAAGCTTGGTGGTTTTTTCACATTTAGAGAGTCTGAAAAAACATAAAAGAAAACTCCACTGGGTACCTTTTTCAAAAATAGTATAGTCGGTTCGAAAAAGGGGTAAACTAGCACCGAAAAGACGTCCATTCAAAACCATTTTAATGAGTGTGACACAGACAAGATCACTCGACAATATTTTCAATTTTAAGGAGTCTGAAAAGAGATTAACTATGGACTCACATCCTTTTTCTAGATTTAATCTCCTTAGCCCGAAAAAGTATAAAATATACTTAGGAGAACTCTCCCGGCAAGACGAATCTCTCGAGGTGTACCTTTTTCCTCCTTAATCTACAGGCCGGAAAAAGGGGTAAACTCATGCCTAGTAGATGTTTTTCTAGACCAATTTAATGAGTGTGAAAGAACAAGGTCACTCAACGATCTTTTCAATTTTAAGGAGTCTAAAAAGAGCTTAACTATGGACTCCGTATAATATGTTCTTCTGGACCAATTAACGAGTGTGAAAGAACAAGGTCGCTCGACAATCTTTTCAATTTTAAGGAGTTTGAAAAGAGATTAACTATGGACTCTGTGGGGGTTCCTTTTTCGTAAATTTAGTCCCTCAGGCTAAAAAAAGGGTTAAACTTATACCTAAGAATACTTTTCTAGCGAACCGAAGTTCCTAGAGTATACCTTTGTTCGTAAAGTTGACTATCCAGACCGAAAAATGGGTAAAATACCACCAAACAGATGTGCCTTCACGTTTTAGTTTGGTGAGTGTGAAGGGAAACAAGATCACTCGACAATCTTTTCATGTTTAGAGAGTCTAAAAAGGGCTTAAAGAAGACTCATTTTTTGGGATTCCCAAGGATGAGGCCAAGAGTGATGGTATATCAGATGTATGAAGCTCAATATCGTAATTAGGACATGACTAACAAGGACTCCGAAGCCTAAAGTCATTAACGATGACATGGACACCAAAATGCAACCAGGATCTACCTAGGGCATCCAGGTGGAGGTAGGCTCTACCACAAAATTATGACACTTCTAAAACAACAATGACGGTTCTGTGTCACAATTTGGTGTGATCGATCCTATGGAAAAGTGGAAAAGACAACGAGATGTAGAAAGCAGAGGTGGAATCCTAACTTAAATGCAAAAAGTTGGAAAAACGACTTTACAAAGGACGTTTAAAAATGACCCATCTCTCAAAAAGTTTTCCAAACCAAAGGTGAAGTGTATCGTAACATCCAAAGAGAAACTCAAGAACCATGTTAGATGATTTTCAAGCCAGAAAAAATGACAAAAGGGTTGAAAAAGTGGGAAAAAAAGGTCTATAAATAGAAGTTGACAAATCATTTTCACCATTGCAAATTGAGAATTAACCAAAAATATAAAAAGACCCCTTTTTTAAAAGAGTCAATTCTAGGAGCTTCAAAGGACGAAACGAACTTCCACTCAGACCAAGTAATTACAAATAAACCCCTCTTGCATTTCCATACTTTCTTTTGGCATTTATTTTAGTTTTTTTGGGGGCGTGCACTCCTAAAAAGGGACGACCCTGCATGTACGTCGATTGTCCAAGGAAAAACCGCATATGCCCGTGGGCATAAAATAATATTCCCATGTGCATATGCGACTCTGTCCAAGAAAATCCGCGTTCACCTTCAAAAAGGTAGAAAAAATGAAAATGCAAGAGCTAACTTCCTCCATGAACTTGTCATTTGACAGAATGTATGTCCACTGGAGAGAGAGGGAGCACAAAGACATTGATATCCTGGTCAATGAGGACCTTGCAGCTATGGCCGCATTGAGACAATGTGGGTTATGGAAGTTATTTCGGTGTCCATTTATGAGGGCACAACCCAGGCTGCTGAATGCCTTGGTGGATTATTGGCACCCCGACACTGAGACATTTATGCTTGAGGGGAAGTCGTTGACTCCAACAAATGAAGACATTTACTTTATGAATGGCCTCTCGAGGAGAGGTGAACCATTCAAATTGCGAGCATTTCCCCCTAGGCCTCACAACATCACCGATCTTATCGGACTACATTGTGAGGCTGACACTGATAAAGTAGGTTCTCAGGTGCCAATCCACAAGATTACAAACCTATCATTGAAGGTGATATTTTTAATTATTGGGCAGATCATTGGATCCACGGTCTTACATCAGGCCTCCCAGGCGCACATGCATTGTGAAGTGCAGTGCTTAAATGCACAAATATTAAACTGGAGCACGACCATGCTTGATTGCATGAAGAGACAACTCACCGAGTGTCATGAGTGGAGTAACAAAAAAATCGGATTCAGTACCATTTTATGTTCATTCTTCTTTGACAGGGTACCCAGTCTTAGTCCATGAGAGACTATGTGGGGGCATGTGGCCTTCCTCCCAGCAGTGTGTAGATGGGCAGCGTTGTTGTTGCGACAGGGGGGAGGGAGGACCATAGAGGCCTTCGATGATGTATTTTTTGACTGGTGGTCACGATAGATTCTGGTGATAGAGGACTACCCCTACGTGGGGATCAACTTTTCTAGGGATACAGACATGCCTGTACCTCCTGGAGATGAGCGAGGAGATATGGGTACATTTATTTTTTAAAGTTATTTAATTTTATAGTTTATTTTTATATATACCATTTTTATGTGAGACAGAGTATCTGACAACTATGTATCTATTATGTATAGATGTGGGACTAGTGTGTCCAACAGACTTCTCAAGGACTAGGCGACATCATCAACCAGAGGCGGTACCAGCAGCAACCATCAGACCAACAACAATAACAACAAGGGGACCTCCGGCTGGAGAGGCTGAGAAAGTTTTGAGACGAG
>JZKD02S2295657.1:40221-58967 GCA_000966675.3 Picea glauca | reverse complement strand
TATATATATGCGTATTTACATCTTTTATGTCTTATGGATCACATTTTTACAATATATGCACATGTATATGTGTGTGCTTCTTTTTATGTGTGTGAAATATTCAATCTAATACTTGATTAGCTAGAGTATCTGTCATTTGATTCAATCTCCTAGGAACATGGATATACATAATGTAATCAAAGCATCGTTCTAAGAGACGTACCCTAAGGAATCATCGGTGTAAGGTAGGATCATAAACGCGATAAACCCCATTTAATTGGGACACAAACAACTGTGCATCTAAGTAGACTCAAAGGTGAGAGATACCATGGGACAACGCATCACGAAGAAACTCTATCATTGTGTTGTATCGGTGTCATTGTTTGTGGCGTCACCTAGACACATCCCTCCAGAAGATAGCAACTGGACTTGAGGTGTGAAGATCACCCAAGCTACAGAAGAAAGCCTATGAGTCCATCGACTAGCGCCGTCCACAAACCCAACGAACACCTATGATTCACTTGACATATACCACAGTGAAAAAGATGACATAAATAATGACACCTCCATAAAACAAAAAGACAAAAACTAACTGTATAAGAACTATACATATGTACAAGAAGTCACCCAAGGTGACCTACCTACGAGTAATATTTCTTGAGGTAGAGCCCATTTCTAGGGTATGCCAAAGCATTTCCCTCAAAGTCAACCAGATGATAAGTGCCCTTCTTTAATACCTCCTTCACGATGAAAGTCTGAACCACATGGGTTTGAACTTGCCTGCCCCCAGGGGATCCTTATCTTGGTCATAGACTAGGACAAGGTCACCTTTAGAAAAAATCAAAGGGCGAATGGACCGATCATACTGACACTTGACTCGTTGCTTGTGAGAATCATTAGCTAAGGATGCATCACGACGTTGCTCATCGAGATGCTTGAGATATAATAAGCATTCCTCAAGTGGTGAAGTGTCTATAAATAACTGTACTGCCAACTTTAGATATGGGATCTGGCACTCTATAGGCAAGACTGCTTCTAGCCCGTAAACGAGTTGAAAAGGTGAAAAATCGGTGGCAGTCTTTACAAACATTTGGTAGGCCCACAACGTCGAGTACACCATCAAATGCCAATTTGACTTGGCAGAATTGATCATTCATTGTAGAATAGTCTTGAGGGACTTATTCACAGCTTCCACCTGACCATTCACTTGTGGGTAGTAGGGTGATGAATTCTCTTGCCTCAACCCAAGATTTGACGTTAACTCATACATCATTTTATTCTGAAAGTGACTGCCATGGTCAGTGACAATCTCCTTCGGGATGCCTAACCTTGCTATTATCTAATTGAAAATAAAGAGATTTGTTGTCTCACCATCATTATTGAACGTTGGCATAGCTTCGACCCACTATGTGAAGTAGTCTACTGCTACGATGATATAACAATGCCCCTTGGCTGAAACCAGGTGGAATGTAGTATAATCAATCCCCCACTTGGTGAAGGGACCAACTGTAATGATGGGAAACATGGGAGCGAGGTGTGCCCTCATCTTCCGAGAGAAGATCTGACACGGGTGGCACTTCTTGACCGACTCAACGCAATCCTTGATTAACGTCATCCAAAAGTAACCTGCTCATAGAATTTTTTGGGTTGTTGACAACCCAGAAAAATGACCACCACATGCTCTAGTGTGGCAATCATTAAGAACGAGTTCCACTTCTTCATGAGTGAGACACTGGCGAAGGATGCAATCTACACCTCGACGGTACAAAGTGTCCTCGAGTATGATCTATTTTTTTTCCTAACAACATATATGTCAACGCTCATCACGAGAATAAGAGGTGGGGAACTTCAAAGTATGGAGATAGAATAGCATATCTCCATACCAGGGGTCCAAAGATGAAATCAGAAATAGATCTCCTTCAATCGATGATTCCTCAGGCATAACATCACCTAATTTGACTGAAAGTTCTGAGATAATTTCCACAAAGACCAGTGACTTTTTGTATTTCATGGAAACAAAATCCAAGTCAAATTCCTGGAGGATAACGATCCATCTACTGATATTTCTGTTGATGACGCGTCGTGTCAACACATACTGAAATGGATTCACAACGACACCGACGGTGGTCTTTTGAGGCATAATATAATGACAGAATCACTGGACAGCATGCACTACTTCCAACGTAAGCTTCTCAACATGAGAGTAGTTGAGTTTCGGTCCAACCAGGCCTCGACTCGGGTAATAAATCACATGCTCTTCAAGCAGATCATCCCCTTGAACCAATACCATACTGATGGTCAACTCTGCAATGACCAAGTACAATAATAAATATTTATTATAATTGGGTGGTTGAAGAAGAGGGGAAGACATGAGGGCTCATTTCAATGCATTGAAAGAGCATTGAGTGGATTCACCCCAATGGAAAGGGACTCCCTTATTCATTAAACACATGAACCCTTTAGTGATCTTGGCATAGTTTGCGATAAAAAAACCGAAGAATTTTGCTTTTCCCTGTAAGCTTTGAAGCTGAGGGACTGTGCACAAGGGAGGCAACTTAACTATCACCTCAACCTTTAGAGGATCAACCATGATCCCTGTTGTTGAAACTATGAAACCTATACGAAGATCCGAGGTCACGTAGAAACTACATTTGTTTGGATTCAAATGAATCCGATAGTAGCGACATCGCTCGGAGATAAGTCGAAGGTGTGTGGGATGATAAACTCTCTTACGAGATCGTTATGCTAAATCATTGAGGTAAGCCTCAACTATATGTTTAAGATCATGGAAATAAAAACATGTGGCCCGCTAAAATGTGCCTCCAACATTTTTTAGGCCAAAAGGCATCTCACGATAAGAAAATGTGCCCCACGAACAGATAAAAGTTGCTTTATGCTAGTCCTTGGGTTTAATATGTATTTGGTTGTATCCCGAAAAACCATTCATGAAAGAAATACCTCACAGGCTAGACATTCATCGATGATATGATCAATGAATGGGGTGGGGAAATTATCCTTTGGACAAGCCTTGTTCAAATCATAGAAGTCCATACACATGCGAATTGTTCCCTTCTTTTTGTTGACCGAAAGTGGATTTGACACCCATTTCATCAATTGAATGGGGTAGATGAAACCATATTTAAGTAGTTTCTCCACCTCAACCTTAATAGATGTTGATTTCCGAGGATTCACCAAAACAAGCTTCTGTCGGACCGGCTTGGCATAAGGATAGGTCGTGATCTCATGTTCGAGGATTCTTGGATAGATGCCTCACATTTCCTCATAAGACCAGGAAAAAACGTCATGAAATTCATTAAATAAATCTATGTATATTCGAATCTCCTCTGGGGAGTAGTCCGCTCCAACGAAGACATTCTCCATGATGCCGGGGGTTTTGGAGATATTAATAGGTATCGTTTCAATGATGGTTTCCATATTAACCTCGGCATAAACTATGTGCGTAGCCATATGATTAATAGGACAAGGCCTATATCCAGTCATAGTCAACACGAATTCTATTACCTCTATTCTTCTTAACTTTGGGAGGAAATAAGATCTGTGATGGAGATCATCCCAAGGTCTGTTTGGACCATTCAATACCTCTATAATCATCTCATCAGAGGGAAAGACCAAGTCTAAAGAATCAGTAGTGATGAGGGAACCTTGAGCCCAAATAGGCTCGAGAACTAGATCTAACTCCTGTGCGGGAGTCAGATCGGGGTCGACTGAAGCTTGCTGGAAAATACTGTACACAACTTCTACCACGGACAAAGGCATGGACATGCCAGGATGCCCTATCCCTTCCATCAAAGCTGATGGGGAAGGAAGAGTCCACAAATCACTAAATTAAGTCGTAAGGAATGATGACACTTGAAAAATTTCAGCCCTAGACTAGTCGGGGACAAATGATATCATCTTGACATCGCCAGAAGGAGGCGGGTAATCGAAACTACCCATAAAAGGTGGGCACAAACCAACCCCAATGTTGACAACGTTGGGTTGAGGGTTATCAATCATCAGGATCGTGGATTCCCCCGATGAAGGGTCAGGCTTGGAGAAGGACAACTGATCAATGGTCATGATTCAACCCTCGTGTGGAAACAACAAGACCTAAAATACTGTGGCAACCACTGCATTCATTGCATATGTCCAACTCCTTCCTAACAACTGGTTTTAGTCGATAGGTTCATCGACCACTTCAACTTCGACACACACGGTTTTCCTTCCTAACTGTAAGATAGGAATAGAAGAGCTTTCATCTTCTTTACCCTTTTCAATAGTGTTTGGAATTCCGTAGTCGTGTGCCCTAGTTTCTATGTGAGTGTCACCTTTAAACATATAAACATTTGTGGCCGAGGGGTTACTAGAAGATGGAGAGGGTCCCTGACTTCCCCCATCCACACTCAAAGAATCTTGATTCAAATTTTTCCCATGTGGAAATGGGTTCGTTAACACAGTAGGTTGCTACTACGCCAATAAATTATGGGCCTCCGCAAGTCAAGGGCATAGGTGAGTCGAATGGTCTTTCGTGCAAAGGTTACATGAATACTTCGACTTTCTTTTCTCTGTGTTTCCCCCACCAGGATTATTGGTGGGTTTCTTATCCCCCTTACCCTTCTTGCTTCATTGTTTTTTCTTCCCTTCAGGTTGTTCGTTGGCCTTCGAGTTTTTCAATTGCACACTGTGTACTTTCGACGTTTCAGTAGGGGGAGTAGCCGAACTAGAGGTTTGGTTGGCCGCTATCTGTTGTATCGACAATTGTTGCAATTGATTCAACAACTTATCAATGGGCTTCACTTGTGCTGAACCAACTATACCATCGACATGTGGTCCAGACTTCTGTTTGGCCTTGTCAAGGATAGACCGTGGTGCATCTGGAAAAACTTCGTAGAGTAAACCAGACCAAGAGTGTCTCATTTCAAGATGTTGAGCTCTCATTATCACCTCTTCCCTAGAAAACACTCTCAAAGTTGCAATGTCCTTGGATAAATAAGGTACCAAAGACTTAAGGAACCACTCTAGCAGGAAATTCGGTGGGACTGGTACTTTTATCAAACTCTTCTGGCGTCTCCATTCTCGGATGTGATCCAAGATATGATCGGCCTTTGTTTGCTCAAATTTGGCCAAAAATTCGGTGCTGACATCGTATCTCACAGGTAGTTGAAAATGGTTTAAGAAAACCATTGCCAATTCACCAAAAGTAGAGTATCTTGAGTAGTTGAGCTCGATGTACCATTTCATGGCACTCTCGATGAGAGTGTGTTGAAACATACACAACTGTATGGAGTCCTCTCACAACGAGTTCGATGAGCACCATAGGTGAAAAGTGGTCACATGATGGCCTGGATATTTGTTAGGCTCACCTTCGAACTTCAGAATGTCCGAGGGAAACTTCGTCACCATGGGAGACCAATGTGGATCATGAAAAATGGGTTCGTTTAACAACCTTGACAAGTCTAGCAAATGTAACGTCGCAAAAAACGGTAGTTTGGGCTGTTGAATATGTATAGGGAAAAAGGAGCCTGAAGTTTGACTGGCACCAGGTTGCAAGGAAAAGTTAGGTTGTTGACTAGGGTTCTGGTAAAAACCATTTCCCTAGCTAGCATTCAGATACTGCATTTTCTGAGACGCCATCGAATGACTCTCATAAATGGTCATTGAGGGCTGGGAAGGGATTAGTCCCTGTATCGTGTTCCAAAGGTTCTGGAAAGGGTTTCCCCCTGTCGATCCGACAGGCATAGGTACTGAGCCTTGCCTGGGGTTCCATTGACCATGGAAGTGGTTTTCCCCATTCAACATCCTTGACGAGGGAACTGATCCCTACCACAGATTCTAGAGTCCTTGTGAGGAGGAAACTCCTACATTTTCCCCCTGTGTAGGAACAGTACCCTACATAGGATTTTGTTGTCCAAAACCAAGGTTGCCCCCGACCGAGATGAAAATTGACGAGAAGGCATTGTTACCAAGTGCGTTGAACAAAGAGAATGAAAAAGAACCCACTAACATGGTGTAAGAATAAGGTCCTTGTCTACCTTCTCCGAACAAGCTGGAGTTCATGTTCGGCGAGACGGGCTATTAGGGAGCACCGCTGAGTGAGGGGGATGAAGGAGGTATATGACCCCCATCATAAGGGAAATCCTTATAGGGGGATGAGGTGACTCCCATGGACCCTTACAAAGGAGCTTTTGAGCTTCCTGACCCTAGACCCATGGTCTGTAAGGTGGAGTAGGTAAGAACAGAGTTTGTATCAAAGCCGGACATCACGTATGAGAACGGAGGACCCATCACACTTTGTGTGAATGGAGAAGTGATCATCTCCATAGATTGAATTAGACCACTGCCCAAAGTAGAGGTGGCTGAGACCATCGTGGTTCAGGACAACGAAGGTGGGTTAGGAGGAAGAATGCCCCCTATGGTGGCAGCCATAGAGGGAGTGTGAGGACTCCCTGATGAAGTAGAAACATTTTCTTCCATTGTTGCTTGCAAGACTATCTGATGCTCGTGATGAGTTACCCTTGGAGGGACAACTTGTACCATGATAGGTGCTGACAAGTCAATGATCGAAGAGTTGGCTGGCCCGAGAGCTTTCGCTCCAAGGTCAGAAATAGTAGGCTCCTCCGGACTCAAGTGTTCTCCTCTCGAGGATGTCTCGGGCATAGTTTCCTATAGCTCGATCACCTCAAATGACCCTTGCTGGTCAAGTCTTCACCGTAATGGTGGTGGCTCCAATTCGACCAACGACAGGCCATGAATCCTTCACAACCGGCGGAGCTCTTGATATTCCACTTTGTGAGAAGATCAATGACACAGTAAGGCTTTTACTAACATTGGAAACCAACACACACTGGAAAAGTCCCTATGAGATAAATCAAGCAAACACTTATCTAGTTGGAAGAATAGTTACGCCAACCAACACTAGAGAAACTTACCGGTGCAAGTGCAACTCGAACACGGAAGCACCCTCTGGGTATACTCTATAAAGTGTGGCCTGAAGTCTACCCTAGGTACCATGGTATACCCCTGCAGTCACCTGTGCATGTCCCTAAAACAAAGGAAACTAGGTTGTCAGCTCGTGAACAGTCACCAGGAGGGTACAATATACAGTTGGGTGGACCACAATGAGTAGGGTATCAAGCCCGAAACCTATCGAGGGTAACGAAAGAAAGTGGTCCAGAAGACAACTAAGGACCTCGAACAGATTCGAGATCCATGAAGCTCCGTGGAAAATGCGACCGACAGAATCCCACGACAAGTCCTCTATATGTGTTCCCCACTATGCTTGGTCTGACTTTGGAGGGGTTATCTCCGCTACCTTTCCACATGCGACCTCATGTTTAGCCCCTGTGTTAGAGGGGGGTCCCGAATAAATTTCGTGTTTATTGGATTTTTTACACTCCCTAGCACTGACTCGTATGTTTGTTTTTTAATCCTTGAAGAGTTTCCTCTTCAACCTAAATCAAGGTTCTAGCCTAGACTAGTTGATGGACCCTACAAACATAAAGTCTAGTTAATTTTAATTTTAGTGTTAATTTTAAGTGGCTTGTTTTAAGTCAAGGAAATGACAATGAAAATAGTGGTGTGTTTTGAGAGACGAAGTAGAAATAAATGAAAATGAAAGAAAAACTACTTCGATTTGACAAATAAAGATTTGCAATTTTAACTCTTTAACCAACTTTTTCTAAGATCTTTTAAAGGAAAACCTAAAACAAGATTTCGCTCGACTACGAGCTACTTAATGTTATAAGAAATCAATAAATAACTTAAGAAAATAAGTCTTTTTCCTGACAAGAAA
Source organism: Picea glauca (assembly GCA_000966675.3). Lineage (NCBI taxonomy): Eukaryota > Viridiplantae > Streptophyta > Pinopsida > Pinales > Pinaceae > Picea > Picea glauca. The sequence goes on along the minus strand of JZKD02S2295657.1, from coordinate 51,196 downwards.
TATAACTAACCTAACTACTTAACCAAACAAAGAAATGAAATATTTTTTCTATTTTTAATATGCTTCAAACAAGAAACTTGAAATAAATTCTTTTTCTTTTTCTTTAAAGCAAGAAAAAGGGGAAAAAAGTGAAGAGAAGACAAGACCAAAAACTGAGTTCTGGCCCACTGCGGACTGCAGGGAGTCACAGAAGACACCACACAGGCTGATCAGAAAAGACTCACAAACTCATCTAAAACCCTTTTCAAAGAAAACACAAGAAATCTTAAAAAGATAAGCTAACTGACGTCAAACCCAGGCTAAAGACTATAACAACAAAGACCAGTACTTAATCAATAAACCCTTGAGAATTATGAATACAATTAGGGAAGAGGTTGATTGCCTCTCTTTAAAAAAAAAATTCTTGACACATGCATGCAACTGATACTTCAACAGCCTACGTATGTATGTAGGATTTCTAAAAGCAGGGTGCATATGTACACGTGCAAACCCACTGCAGGCCGCGTACACCTCTGTAACTTCTCAAAAAAAATAAAAATTAACAGGTAGACTAACAGGGTAGGGAGTATTGGTATGGAAAACAAGAATCACTTAAAGACTCAACAACTTACAGAAACTCAAAAAAGGTAATCAAACCAATTAAAAACACCTAAAAATATCCCCTAAAACCCTAGAGGTCTCCCCAGTATGGTCGCCAGTTCTTCTATAGAGGGAAACCCCCCCCTATGGACTACACTAGGGTTCAACATGTAGGCAGATCTAACTGTCTAAAAGTCTCCTACTTTTTATAACTACCCCGAATATGACCCACATTCATGCATGAAATACAAAGTGAAAAGATCTGGTAACTTTACCTTTTACTCTGTGTTCGATGTCAATCCTTTCTCGTTTGGTTGCACCCCTGACTACAAGCCTCCTCCCAAGGCTAGCTTGCATTCACAAACAAATAAACAGGGAACTACAAACATGCATCTCATTAGATGTTAGTATAAAACATAAATCAAACATAGACATTTGACACCTCATATTTCTGGACAAAAAAAAGTATTCCTTTTATTGATATCACAAAGTTTACTTACAATAAGATCAACAACTGCTCCTCGAACCTAGTTCGAGATCCTCTTCACCAAGCTCCAACTGTTCTTCCATGTATCTTTCTCCTCTCACACTTCTTCTAAGGAATGGCATAGGATTATGATGGAGGAAAAAGGAAAGAATGGGAAATTTTGATATAAATCTCACAAGGTGGCTGCAAATTCTTGGGGCAAGGAGGGGATGTGAAACGGGAAGAGTTTCACTATTCTTATGTTTTTCATAGGAATGACACCCCAAAACCTCCTTTTATATGACAAAAGGATGGTTATTCGGTTGGGTTACGGGCTATAGGCGGTGGGACAGTTGGGAAACTACCCAATAGCCCGTAATCTGAACGAATTCCTTGCAAATTTTTAACTTTTGCAACATTTGTGGGTATACGCGGGCTGTAATGGTGTAGCTAGTGTATGTACGCGAGATGTAGTGGTGCAGGAAGCGTGTGTACATGGGAAATAATGCTGTAGGGTACATACATCTTCAAAAATAGTGTTTTTAAGAAGAGCTACTCAGTGATGGCTTGGAAAAAATAACAAGTAAGAGGGCTTGATGACAGGTATGCGTTGTTGAAATAACTAAGATAACTGAGAGGGGGGGTGAATCAGTTTTTAATGAGATTAAATGATATGTGAGTTATTCAAAATAACTTTTAATCTCTTCCAAGTGACCATCAATATTATACAAGATATGAACAACATAAATAAAGAACATTAGTCACACATAAGATATACACAGAGACACATTTTCACAAGGAAATGGATAAAGGGAGAAAACCTCTTCTTCTTTGAATGATAGGCGGTCTTTTAAGTTCTGTACATCATCTATCTTTGAGCACCAACTCAAAGTGATGCTACTACCTCTGTTTTGCAAGATCCAACTTGCTGAGAGCACCAACCCTCTTACTTCTCTAGCACCCACTAGAAGGAAGCATCAACTCCCTAACTGTTCTAGCACCAACTGGACTTATACAAGCACCAAATTGCATACAGAAAACTCTGTGGTTTCCCTAGAACCACCCCGCTACCCTATTTTCTAGCTACAACTAGATGGAAGAAACAACTTCCAATATTCAAGCACCAACTTGAATATCAGAGGACCACAGTCCTCTCTAGCACCACCCTACCTCCCTCATTATAAATAAATGATTGAATAACCACTAGTACAAATATATCAATTCTTACCACTTCTTCTTGGTTCTAGAATTCTTCTCAGCATCATTATTCTTCTCCTCTATTCGTCTTCTGTTAATCATTTCCGAGTTTGATCTCACACTGTGCATTCTGCAATTTAACTTTCTCGTAGTTTACCTCATTTTTCAGTGTGAACAACCAACACCACATAGTCACTGCATATCTCTTTTATGCACTACAACCACTTTAGTTACACCTCGAATCTCCTAGGGAAAGAACGCCTCAGCAACTGAATCGAAAACCATCCAAGAACCATGATTCAGTTCTACTAACTAAATCATAATTGAACAATTAATCGTGAAGATAAAAAATATCCCTTGGATCAGATTCTTAAATAACCAGAACCATTGGATTAAATCCGCAGGGTATTGAGTTTATCCCATATGCCCATTGGCTATGACCACGGGCCTAATCAAGAGGCACTTTGCAGTTTCTCATTTCACATATTTTGTTGCGAGTCACTTTGACTCTTCTAACTCTCGATCATGAAATGGAGCCTTGCAACTTGCAAGCTCCTTCCTTCACATGCCCATGGCGATGACTAGGAACTTATCCATAAGGCACTTCGCGACTCACAATTTTGGGAATTCTATGATGAGGCATCTCGAATATCCCATGTCGCGATCTCCGAAATGGAGCTTAGAAACTAGCTCCTTCCCTTCTTGTGACCACTGGCTATAACCAAATGCTTATCCATAAAGTGCTTTCGTGACTCTTGATTTCAAGAATCCTGTGATGACGAATCTTGACTCTCCCATGTCACGATATCCGAATTGGAGCTTAGCTACTAGCTCCTTCCCTTCTCTTGACCATTGGTTGTGATCAAGCGCTTATCCATAAAGCACTTCGTGGTTCACGATTTCGGGGATCTTGGTATGAGATGTATCGACTCTCCCAAGTCACAATATCTGAAATGGGGCTTAGCAATGTGCTAGCTCCTCCCTTCATCCTTCGATGATGTGACCTTCGCAATGACCACAGGCCAAACAGTCAGGTGCTTTTCTTGTCAGATCAACGGTCCATAAATTTGGTGATCTGACAGTATAGATTATTTCAAGACTTCGCATGTTGCGAGTTCGCACACCACACTCCTTTGACTCCTCCAATGTGAAAGAAAATGAAATTCCAATTTCTTGTCACGTGTCCTCTGGCTCCAATGGCCAATATTGTTTCACGATTTCACATTTCATGGAGTTGGAGGTTATCTCACCTCTATTCTCTCGATTCACAAATTTGCGAAACTCCTCATCTGCTACCATGTGGCCTTCGGATCGAATGGTCCCTCTGCTTTTGGGACTTTGTAAGTCCACATCACCTTACACTTAAAGATTGTGCTCATTCTTCTGGATCCAACAACAGTCGGTCCTCGCGCTCAGATCTTATGCCTAAGATCTGTTCTCCTCTTATGTGCGCTCCTCCTATCGTAATTCAGATCTGACAGCCATAGGGAATTTTGAATGGGTGATCCAATGATCACTGTTGCTCTTCACTTTTTAGATTACACTTTTGATCTTGTCATGCCATCATCACTGCGCTACTGATCTTGCCACTTTCTCTTGTTCGTCATCGTCGTGATCTTTGATCTTGCCATCAATGACAACAAGCATAGTTTTCCTTTGTCTGTAAACATGCCAACAATCTCCCCCTTTGGCATTGATGAACAACCCTTGAAGAACATCCAACTATACCACTGTAGCATCCTTGCAACCCCTTGAAGAACATTACCAATGTAGCATCCTTGCAATTACCACACTTTCTCCCCCTTTGACATCAATGTCAAATAAGACACATGCTCCCCCTGAGTTGTTGCAGTATATCTCGAAGATATCAGAAATACGACAGGCACATACTCCCCCAGTCAACTATGAACAGAAGAACCGGAGCTATATTCACAAGAAATATAACAGATATTCATTAAGTACTCCCCCTAACAAGGTGAACAGATTAGAAAAAAGAAGATATAACCCCCAACTTCTGACGAAGATATCCAAAAGGTGTTGCTGCTAACAGTTTAGTAAAGATGTCAGCTATATGTTTTGTGGAAGGAATATAATTCAGCTGAACAACTCTGTTTGTAACCTTCTCTCTGAGAAAATGATATTTGATTGGGATATGCTTAGTCTTGGAATGAAGAACGAGATTCTTGGAGACACTAATTGCACTTGTGTTATCATAGTGAATTGGAATCAGATCAATATAATTTACTTTCAAATCTTCTAGAGTTTGGAGCATCCATACAATATGAGTGCAACAAGTAGCAACAACAATGTACTCTGCCTCTGTAGTTGATAAGGAAATAGATCCCTGGTTCTTACTAATCCATGCTACCAACGAGTCACCTAGGAAGAATTCACCTCCATTGGTTCTCTTTCTTTCATCCACACAATTTGCACAATCAACATCTGAATAAGAAGTTAACTGAATGTTCTAATTTATAGGATACCACAGAACATAAGTCACTGTGCCCTTCAAGTATTCGAATATCCTTTTTACAACTACTAAATTACTTTGTTTAGGAGCAGACTGATAACGACCTACCAATCCAACAACTTGCATTATATCAGAACAAGATGCTATGATGTACAGAAGACTGCCTATCATTGATCAATATGTCCTTTGATCAACATCAGGTGAAATATCATCTTGACTGATCTTGCAACCGACCACCATAGGTGTAGTAATAGGGGAACAGTCTTCCATCTGAAACTTCTTCAACATTTCTTTCAAATATTTTTCTTGGGAGATAAATATTCCTATAGAACTCTAATATACTTGTAAACCAAGAAAATATGACAAATCTCCTATCATGGACATCTCAAATTCTATTTTCATAGAGTTAACAAACCACTGGACAAAAGAATCATTAGTACATACAAAAATAATGTCATCTACATAAACCAAAACCTTCAGACTTAATGTAGAGATTGTTGTCAACAATACCTTTCTTGAACCCTTCGTCCTATAAAAATTTGTCCAGTCTATAATACCAAGCTCGTGGTGCTTGTTTCAGTCCATATAAATCCTTCTTCAGCTTGCATACATAGTCGGGATTATCTGTCAGTGAGAATCCTTCAAGTTTCTCCATATATACTTCTTCCTCTAGATCTCCATTAAGAAATGTTGACTTTACATCCATATGATATACTTTAAAGTTTTATGACATGAATATGCAAGAAACATTCTGATGGCTTCCAATCTTGCCACTGGTGCAAAGGTTTCATCAAATTCCTGTCCTTCAACTTGTGCATAGACTTTATAGACTAATCTAGCTTTATTTCTAACAACTTGTCCTTTTTCATTCATTTTATTCTTGAACACCCATTTGGATCTTATTACATTCTTATCTTCAGGTATAGGAGCAATCTCCCAAGTATTCTTCTTCTCAGTCTGATCAAGCTCTTCATTCATAGCTCTAATCCAATCATCATTCTTGTTAGCTTCATCAAATTTTTTAGGTTCAATCATAGTTAGAAAAGCAACCTGAGATTGTTCTGAGTCTTTAATCAATTTCCTTCTTGTCTGAACTCCTTTATTTATATCTCCAATTATCTGATTTTCAGGATGATTTTTTCTAACACCATTGAGAGGTGGTTTTGTTTCTTTCTACTGATTTGTGTCAGCCTGAGTATTTGTGTCTTCATCTGATTCAAATTATTCTCTTTCTGATCCTTAGACCTGTTCATCTTCAACTTCAACTATATCTTTTGTTCTTGATTCAATACTGCTTACATTACGTACTGATATTTCTTCATCAACTTTAATGTCAATACAATCAACCAATTTATGTAGCGTCTTATTGTAGCATCTATATCCTTTACTGTTTGTAGCATAACCTAAGAAGATACCTTCATCATCCCGATCATCATATTTTCCAATATTTTCATCATTATTCTTAATATAACATTTACTCCCAAAGACTTTAAAATGCTTGATTGAAGCAGGTATTCCAAACCATAGTTCATAAGGAGTCTTGTCACTGTGTGGCCTGAGATGAGCTTTGTGTAGGATATGAACAACTATCTGAATTGTTTCCACCCAATATGTTTGAGAAATATTCTTTTCATTCATCATTGATCTTGCCATCTGTTGAACTGATCTATTCTGCCTCTCAACTACTCCATTTTGCTATGGAGTCCTTGGAATATTGTATTATTGTCTGATTCCATGTTTATCACAAAAATATTTGAAGTTCCATGAACTAAACTCTCCTCCTCTATTAGACCTTACTACCTTCAATCTTTTTCTTGTTTGATTCTCAGTCAGAGCCTTAAACACTTTGAATTTTTCAAATGCTTCATATTTTTCCTTCAAAAAGGAAACCCATGTTAGTCTAGAATAATCATCAATAATCAACATAAAATAGTTTTCTTTTCCTATACCTTCTTTCCTTGATGGTCCACATAAATCCATATGTACTAACTCGAGTGGTTTTTCTGTTGAAGGAAATTTTTTAGATTTGAACTGTGTTCGAGTAAGATTTCCTATTTGGCAAGGTTTACAAACAGAGTCATATGGCTTTGATATCTTTGGAAGATATTTTACTTCCCCATTGTTTCTAAGCTTGATGATATGATCAAAATTTAGATGTCCAAGTCTCCTATGCCATAGCCAACTTTCATCATACTTTCTTAAGTGGCATTCTTATTTTTCTTCTTTTAACACATAGACATTGTTTTATGTTCTTATCCCTTTTGCAACCAACTATCCTGAATTCACAAACTTTAATTTACAATATTTATAAGTAAAAACAACTTCACATCCCTGGTCACAGACTTGACTGACACTAAGAATATTATGTTTTAGACCATCTACAAATAACACATCTTGATCTTTTCCTTTTCCATTACTCAGACTTACCATTCCTTTACCTTTTATTTTTCCTGGTGCATCGTTTCCAAAAGTTACATTCCCTGATTTGTTTTCACTTAGAGTTAGAAACTTGCTTTTGTCTCTAGTCATATGTTTGGAACATCCACTATCAATACAACAGGGATTCTTTTGTCTTTGGGATGATAACACTAGTTCAAACCTTGAAATTTTCAGCAGTGGGATTCAAATATGGCTTATAATTCATTAAGCGACAATCTGCAGCTTTTTGTCCATAATGATGGAATATGTAACATTATGGTTCAATGAATAGCAAATCATAGCGATTATTATTCTCATAACTATTGTTATGCTTAACCTGCGTCCTTTTCCCAACCATCGCATGATTTATAGTCTATGGTTGTTTGTTGCTTGGTTGTCTTGATCTTTGTTGTGGCAGATAGTTATTCCTTGAGTATCTTGATTGCTCATATCTAAATCTTAAAGAACAAGTTATAGCTTTGTGACCAAAGTTAGAATAGAAAAAACAATATCCATAGAAAAATCCTTTGTACCTGGAAAAAGTATGTTTTCTTTGAGTGGGTCGATTTCTTTCATGTTGATAATTTATCTAATCTACAGATTCAGTTCTAGTACTTTTTCTTTCATTCCTTCTTGGTGGTTGATTTTCTTTCTTTGTTTCTACAGAGTGTCTGTTGTCAATGATTAAGGATTTGACAAACTTGATGGGTTATGTATTACTTGGATTATCACTACTTGATCCTTCTTCATATCCCAAGCCAACTTTCAACTTTGGATTTCTTTTTTGATTTAGAATGGAGGTTAATCCTTCTGAAGCTTTAATACTTGACATATTTTGGTGATAAAATGCATTAAACTTCTCCATCTCTTTTATGGTTTTTACTATCTCTTCTAATAAGGCTTCACACCTCACTTTCTTCTCTGATAACTCTTGTTTCAGAATGTCCTCTATTTTCTTTGCCTCTTCTAACTCCACTTTTAGTAGGGAAAAGTCTTCATCATGATTTTTTCCATTCATTTTAAACTGCATCAACAACTGTTTTTGTTTTCTCTTCTTACATCCGAGTTTGTCAATTTCTTCCAAAGAACTGATTAATTCACCTTCCATATCCACCACAGCTTCTTCATCATCCATGACACCTCATGTGAGTTTATCTTCAAGATATCCCATAGCCATAAGCATAAAAAATTTCACTTTGTCTTCACGGGATGAATCACTATCTATGTCTTCTGAAGAGTAATCATTATTTGCACACAAACATTTCTTTTTACTATATTTCTTAAATTTTTATTTATTTTCATCATCATAGTTCTGTTCCTTTTGGTCCTTTTTCTTATGAGGACACTAAGATGAAAAATGACCTATTTTACCACAATTAAAGCATTTGAAGGGCAGCTTGACTTGATATTTGTCTTATCCTCTCTTTAACCTTCTCACAAATTTTGCTTCAATATCATCTAGTTCTGAATCAATATTCTCGTCTTCTTTAAATTATGCTTCTCTAGTAATGGATTTATCTTTGCTAATTCTCATTTCATATGCAGTTAGAGTTCCTAGGAGTTGATCAATGGACATATTTTTAAGATCACTTAGTTCTTCTATTGCAAAGACTTTTGGATTAAATTTATCAAGAAGAGATCTTAAAATATTCTCAACTAAAAATGATTCTTCAATCTTCTCACCAAGACCCTTTATGGCATTCACAAGTTCTTCAACTCTTAAAAAATACTTGCTAACTGTTTCATGTTCATTCATCTTTAGTTGTTGAAATTTCAATCTATATGTTTGAAGTTTGGCATCTTTTACTTTCTCATTTCCTTCATAACGGCTAATAAGTTTATCCCACATTGCTTTGGTAATTTCAAGATGCATCACCTTTACAAACTCAGCTTCAGCAAGTCCATTCAAGATAACATTCTTTCCCTTAGCATTAAATCTAAATTCTATCTTTTCATCCTTGGAAGCTAGCACAACAGGATTTGTGTATCCAGTCTCTACTACATCCCAAACATCAACACCTAAGGCCATTATGTATGTTCTCATTCTAACCTTCTAGAAAGAAAAATTTGTTCCATCAAACAAAGGAGGCTTATTGGCTGAAGTAACTTCATGACTTGTCATGTTTAAGCTTATAGATATACCTTTTAAATAAAGGAACCCGCTCTAATATCAATTGTTGAAATTACTAAGACAACTGAAGGGGGGGGGGGTGAATCGGTTGTTACTGAGCTTAAACGATATATGGCTTATTAGAAATAATTTTTAATCTCTTCCAAGTGACCATAAATATTATACAAGATATGAACAATATAAATAAAGAACATTAGTCACATATAAGATATACAGAGAGACATATTTTCACGAGGAAACCCATAAAGGGAGAAAACCTCTTCTTCTTTGAATGATAGGCAATCTTTTAATTTCTGTACATCATCTATCTTTGAGAACCAACTCAAAGTGAGGCTACTACCTCTATTTTGAAAGCTCCAACTTGCTGAGAGAACCAACCCTCTTACTTCTCTAGCACCCAATAGAAGGAAGCATCAACTCCCAAATTGTTCCAGCACCAACTGGACTTATACAAGCACCAACTTGCATACATAAAACTCTGTGTTTTCCCTAGAGCCACCCTGCCACCCTATTTTCTAGCTACAACTAGATGAAAGAAACAACTTCCAATATTCAAGAACCAACTTGAATATCAGAGGACCAAAGTTCTCCCTAGCACCACCCTACCTCCCTGATTATAAATAAATGATTGAATAACCATCAGTGCAGATATATAAGTTCTTACCACTTCTTCTCGGTGTTGTAGGAAAATCTGCCTGCGGACAAGTAGATCGACCTCTAAAGCTTGACCTTAACCCTAGACAAAAAAATGATTATCATGGACACTGACTTCCTTTCAAATCTATCTAAGCCTAATGCATAAGAAGGAAGGATAATAGAAGTACCTTTTAATCAACGTTTGTCCCTACACGCTCCGAGTTACACTCTAATCCTTTTTCTCCTCATTGAGGTCTGTGGAAAAAACAAGATACGACCACTTCTTACTCTACTGACATTAGCTTGAAAACAGATCTACCAATAAATGATAAGTTTATGCAACATCAAACACAAACTAGAAAGAAACAGGCCAAGCTTGTCATATTGATGAGAATAACGACAACAGTACTTACAATCATAGATGCGAGTGCGACGGCTTCCTCAAGTCCTCTTCGTCTAACCCTTGCCTAAAAGATCCACAACCTGGATGAAAACAACTTCAATGATTGCTCTCCTTTGGATGACTGCAAGTTTCCTCCAAGATCATAAGTTCCATATGCTCAATTCTTCCTCCCAATTATCAGCTCCAACACCACTTATGAGATCATAAGTTTGGTGTAATTCTGCATTTTCCATCCACCATTCACCATTACAAATCTTTCTTATATAGCCTTGGAGAGGCTCAACAATCTTGAGATATCCTTGGGGAAGGTGAGGATTTTCCTCCTTCAGTTGAGGATCTGCCCTAGGATCATGGCTGGATCAGGGATTCGAGCTCAACTTCCTTCCAAGAATGAAAATAAGCTTCCCCCATTCATCTCAACTGCTTAAGAACTTCCCAGAATAGGTAGCACTCCCTCAAAAGGGCCATCAGAGCGTTGTATCACCCCTTAATAAGCTTTAGGGGGTGCCAACGCTTTCAAAATCTATAACGCTCCCTCAAAAGGGCCTAGGAGCGTTATAACGCTCCCTGACAGTGTATGGGGGAGCGTCGGCGCTTCGAGATAGTGTAAGGGGGAGCGGTCCTATCCAAAACTCAGTTTTTTGGGTGCTTTCAGATGGCAAAAGGTTTGCAAGG
>JZKD02S2295624.1:2512-14953 GCA_000966675.3 Picea glauca | reverse complement strand
GAATGGTCTGTTGTGCTCAAGACCATACCTCCCTAGCTAGGAGGGAGTGTTAATATTATGGTAGCTTCGGGAGGTATGAACCTCTATTGTGACCTATGATGAGACTAGAATACTCCGAAAGGAAGCAAAGAAATGAAGGAAACCCTAGACAGGTTGTCGGCTGCAGAAATATATTTAATATGAATTTATTAATACCCAAAAGGAGAAGTCAGACCCAGTTAAACTGCCCAGACTACTATAAATACAGGGCACCAGTTTTCATTATTCACATCTCAGCAGTTGTAGAGAGAACTGGATCTGCGCAAGTGCAGTTGCAGTTTGTGCGCAAGTTTCTGGGAAGGTGTGCGCTAACCTCTGGGTGGGATTATCTAATCAGCTTGGGTTCTATTCGTGCTTGGTGCATTAGCCTCTCTTGGCTATTGGATTGCTACCAGGATTCTCTTCTCTGTCAAGGTCAAGGTGCTCGGAGGGTGGCTTCGGCCTGTGGTTGGGTGACGAGGGTATCGTCAATGGTAAAACGAGCACAATCTTCTATATTCTAACAAGTGGTACGCTACCTTGGTTGGCTATTGGGTCTAGGGTTTGCTTCCAGAATTATTCCCTTTGTCAAGGTTAAGGTGCTTAGGGGGTGGCTTCGACCTATGGTTGGGTGACAATATTGCTATATTGTTTATGGTGAAACGAGCACACCTATTTTTCCAACAGATTATGGACCCACGCTATCTTCGGACAGTCTAACCATTGGAAGATAGATTGGGAGGATTTTGTTAGTAACAGTTGCAGTTGCAGTCAAAGTTTTGTTGCAACAACGAAACCCTAATGCTCTTGTTAAGGTACCTTAAGTGAAGAGCTTGACCTAATTCCTAGATATCCTAGTGCGCCCTAGCCTAGCGCACCTCCTGATACTCTCAGCAAATCAAGACGTCAAGTTTGAATTTTTGGTCAAAGTCAAAGGTTGACCAAGTCAAAAAAGTAATGATTTACTCTATGAAGTCAAAAGACAAGAGAAGGGGCTTCTAACTTCATAGCATGGAAGACAAGGATTGACCTCATCCTTGCCAAGAATAAAGTGTTGGATGTCGTGAAAGGCAAGATCATAGAACCACAGTTTGAAGCAGGAAAAAAGAAGGAACCTCAAAACGTTGCAGTTATGAAGAAGTTCAAGGACAATGACATCAATGCTATGAGTATCATAGTAGACTCTGTAAAAGACCACTTGATACCCTACATCTCTCATCTTGACTCATCTAAGAAGAAGTACGATGCCCTAACTAATCTCTTCTTAGTCAGAAACATTGGACAAGTAATGAGTCTGAAGAATGAGCTCTATGACATGAAAATGAATGATGATGACAACATAACATCATACTTTGTAAGAATCTCTGAGTTAAGAGATCAACTACAAGTTGTTGAAGAAATCATTTCAGAAAAGGAACTGGTAAATATAATACTCAACAGCCTTCCCAAGACATGGGATGCATTTGCCGCAAGCATGAACACAAGAAAGGAGTATCTCACATTTGAAGAACTTTGGACTTGTTGTGCACAAGAAAAAAAAGGATTAGCACAAAAGAGAAATTCCAAAAGAAATATGATGATCAAGCCTTCACAACAAAATTCAAGAATTTTGGGAATAAGAGGAAGTTTGGCTTAAGGAAGGAAACAGATGAAGCAACAGTTGTCGAAGAAAAAGAAACCTCAAAGAAAGTTAAGTAGGATGAAGCATACTTCTTTTAGTCAAGTCAAGTAATGTAAATAAAAAGGATGAAGTACGTTGACAATCTTTGGTGACAAATTCCTGAGGAATACATTATATAAGTAACAACTGCCAGAAAGACTGAAATCAGAGTCAAACTTGAAGAGACCCAGAAAGAGTCAGACCAGAAAGAAGTCAGTAATTAAGAGGAAACTAGAATAAGACTTGTGACACTTTGCATAAAGCAATAAGGATACAGACGGAAGCATGGACTCTCTTAGATGGAGGGAGTTGATTGCAGAATTCCAAAAGAAGAGCATGCATTCATGCTTGAAGCTAGGATTAGGAGGGAGCTAATCCTAAATGATATGATCCATTAAAAGATCCGTGAAGATTATGAAGTATCTGTCCATGTTCCCATTGAAAGTAGCAACCATGATAAATAGCACATGATCAGAAGAATTCTTCTTAAAGAAGCTCTGAATATCTACACTTTTGCTCCTATGACGAAAAGAAGAAGTTGGAACCTTTAGAAAGAAAGGGCATAGAATCTATAGAAGATTCCATGGACTCCAACATTGAAGATGAGGAAGAACATGAAGATTCCAAGAAAGAAAGAAAAATCAGAACAACCAGTTGAACAAGTTATTATACCGAGAATCATAAGACTACCATCTTGATTTGAACCCACTAAAAGCAATCAAGTAGAAGAAATGGAAGTTGTGATGAAGAATAGTGTATGTAAGAAAATGTGAAAAAGACTTATGAATGGAAGCATTGTAAGATTCAGAACTAGAGGTTCTTCTAGAAGGAGGAAGAAGATTATGACGACTACTTGTTCCAGTAAACCAGATATACATCTTGCAATATCCATGGATTGAAATTTACATGTAAAAGACTATTCTTCCCAATAAAGAAAATTGAGAAAGAAGCTTATACCAGAAAGAGACCCATGTATACAAATGGAAGAAGACCTTGTATGGATTCAAACAACTTGATGCAGAGTATCTCATCTACAGCAGAAGCGTGGTGAAAACTTTCTATGACAGAGATAGTGTAACAGAATGGTTACTCAGAAGTTCGGGATGATGGATTGCTAATCCATGGAAAACTCTCATGATGACGGATCTAAAGAAGTTGAGAGACTCTAATCCAGTAGACCCGTCTCTGTATCGACAATTAATTGGCTCGATAGTGTATTTGGAGAATACTCAGCCGGATATTTTGCCTTATGGGACATTTGAGTTATGATATACATCTGCATGGATTTATCGATTCAAATTAGGCAAGGAGTGCAGATGACAGAAGAAGTACTACTTGGATATGTTTCAGTTTGAGCTTTGCCACGATATCATGAGCTAGCAGGAAACAGAAGTGTTGAATTCGACCATGATATATTGTAATGATCTATGTGAAGCTGACATACCGAAGTACATTGAGATCAAGCATTATATTCTTCGTGATAAAGTCCAGAAGAGAGAAGTCGATCTCTAGTATATCTCCACCAACGAGCAAATAGCTGATATTTTGATAAAGCCTCTATTCAAGACAAAAAGTTTGCATACTTAATAGACAAGTTAGGGCTCGTGGAGACGACTTCCTTATTGGAAAAGGAAGTGATTACTCCCAAGTTGGGAGGGAGCACTGATGTGTTATTGATTTATGGATAGTCATTTTCCAGTTTGGAAAATGGTCCAGGATGGGCAGTTCCTTTCCAGTTCGGAAAGTGGTTTGAGATTTCTGACGGACAGGCATTTTCCAGTTCGGAAAATGGTCCAGATCGGACAGTCATTTTCATAATGAAAATGGTCTGATAGATTGTTGATCAACCATAGACAATGATTTCCCTTGTGGCCAGTGTGGGGGAATGGTCTAGGACAGTCATTCTTCTTGGCAGTCACTCTGAATAGTGGTCAAGTAGAATGGTCTGCCTTGTCAGGCAGTCATTCTTTCGAAGTTCACAGTTGTGAGCAGTTTCAAAGAATTGTTCATTTTGGAGGTTGGTGTAGGACAGGCATTTCCTTAGGAAATGGTCCGGACAGTCATTCCCTAGGGTAGACTCATTCTCTCAAGGTTGCACTGTGATTAGTGCCGGAGGAATGGCCCAGTTAGGTGAATGGTCCAGGTTCAGCAATCAGGGACATGCATTCCCTAGGGCAGATTCATTCTCTCCAGGTTGCACTATGATTAGTGCTGGAGGAATGGCCTAGTTTGGTGAATGGTCCAGGCTCAGAAATCAACGACAATTATTCTTCTATGCTTAAGAAGAATAGTCCAGATAGTCCATGGCTGATGTTTTACTTTCTGAGGGCAGATGTTCTTCCAAATATCACAGATGTGAGTGGAAGAATGGCCCAGATGACTTAGTTTGTATCATGATATTGTTATGCAAGTTGATATCGGATGATATGATTACTGTGGAGACTGTATGTCTCTGAACAATAGCTATATGCCATTGTGGTGGATGTGTTCCACTGGTTGTGACTATGTGTCACTGGTTAAGTAGTCATGTGTTACTTGATGTGGTTGTGTATCACTAGATAGTAGTTGTGTACTACTATGGATAGACACAGTTGCATTCTATTGAATGGCATTGTTCTGATTGCCATGAAGACTATCAGTAGTATTGGAAATGATTACCAGCTAGATGGATAGTCAGTGTGCTAGTGGATAGACATTCTCCGGACGAAAAATGGTTCAGGACAGTTATTCTTCTAGGACGTATGTCTGGATTAGAAGAATAGTCCTTCTAGCCCATGGCGTGGCTTCCAGCATCTGTTGGAACAATTATTCTTCTAAGACATATGTCTGGATTAGAAGAATGTTTCTTGTATCACTCTATGGAGTGAGTGACTTATTCAGCATCATCCCTAATTACTCAGATAGAGTATGGCTTCGAGAGATGATGCAGTTGATGCTATTAGATGATACTAATAGTGATGATTGTGCTCATGATTTAATCATGTGACAGCCTATGTGGCTATGATGATGCTACCAGTTGAACGGTATGTTTGTGCTCAAGACCATTGCTTTTAATACCTCCCTAGCTAGGAGGGAGTGTTGATATTATGGTAGTTGCGAGAGGTATTAACCTCCACGGGTAACCTTGACAAGATTAGAATATTCCGGGAAGCAAGAGAAACCCTAAAGCCTTGAACAATAAGCCTAGAAGACAAGTCGGCTAAAGATATTAATTTAATATTGACTTTTAGCCCCCAGGAAGAGAAGTCGGCCCAGACAGCTAAGAAGGAGTAGTATAAATACAGAGCGCTTGAGCTCACTTAGGACACACTCACTCGCAACTACAAAAATTTAGTAGTGCGCAAGTTTGGAGAGTAGTTGCAGCTGCAGCGACTGCAACTTGTATTTTCGGTTTTAGGCTTGGACTTTCCCTTGGTTATGATTTGGACTTTTTGCTTGGTATGCTAGCTCTGGAGACTGGTACACTATCTTGGTTGGCTATTGGGTCTAGGATTTGCTTCCGAAATTATTCCCTCTATCAAGGTTAAGGTGCGCGGGGTTGGATTCGGCCTATGGTTGGGTGACAATATTGCTATATTGTCTATGGTGAAATGAGCACACTTATTTTTCTAACATGGAGGAGGACGTTGCACCATTTTGAGACTCTTGTTGACTAGTTCAACTCATGCGTTAGCCTTTGGAGGCTCACTACACGATTTCACATTTATTTTTGAAGGGATCAATGGCCTTTGGGCCCTTGGGCGACACCTTGGGAGAAGATCCCTTGTTTTATGGAGGAGGATGTTGAGTCTTCCTAGGTCATTAATGACTTTGCTAGTGGATTTACCACTTTTATTTATATTTTGGGAGTTAGTTAAGCGAGTTATATTTAGATTCTCACTAGGAGATTATTTTTTACCATTTATGGTTAAGTCAATTGTTTAAATGGTCAAAATTAGTTGTAAAGTGAGTTGTCTAGAATATTTTTGAATTATTTCAAAACTAATATTGTGGATAACCCAAAGTGGGTTAGTATGTTGACAAAAATCAAGTTGAAGGAGATCTATAAATACTCCCCACTTGATTTCATTTGAGAGAATGCTTTTGGGGGAATATTACTATCACTTTTTGCCTAAGTTTTTCGCTACACTAGTGTTATTGAGCATTTTGGATGGTGCAACTTCCTTGGAGGCTTTCATTATGGATATTCTAATGCTGTGTGGATGAATCTATTGATGAATGGTGGATATTAAATGCTATTGTTTTCATTTTCTTCAAATTTTATGGTGAGAAAGTTCCATTTTATGATTTATCCACTTATGCTTGCAAACACCAATTATCTTTGTGCTTAAATATAAACTTGTTCTAAGGATAGCTAACACTACAACCTCAAAAATTTAGTTTATTGATGAAAGTTTGTTGCAAGGATTAAGAGACTAACAACCTTGTTGTGTTGATGATTGTAGCTATGTGAGACATTCTCCAGCTTACAAACCTGTGAGATGTGGATCATTGCAGCTATGTGAGTCTTTCTCCAGCTTACAAACCTAAGAGAAAGCCCCTAAGAAGGGTACGTGGTTCCTACCTGAGACAGAGTTGGAACGTAGAGATGACCTCCTTCATTCAGAGAGTTGAGAAGAAATCCAGATGATTATCCAGTGGGAAAGGCGATATGTTGAGTTAGACGTGCCTATGGCTGAGCACAAGGTGAACGTGTGAAATCCCAAAGTGTTGGGTGCATCGTCATGTGAATAGAAATGAAGATGATGTATTAGCCTCCTCTGAGCAGTAGAGTTGACGAGAAACTCCAAATGATTCTCTTGTGTGAGGCAGTGGGAAAGAAGATCTGTAGAGTGGACGTGCCTGTGGACGAGCACAGGTGAACATGTGAAGATCTGGTTCTTCTGTGTAATGCAGTGAGCTAGAGATATGGACATCCCTATGGATGTGCCCCTAGTGGATGAGCACTAGTGGGTGTATCAGATCCCTTGCTATATTGTACAAGAGTCAGACCTGCCTGTAACCCTAATTGTAATGTAAAGGGTACAGGTCAGCCCCACCTTAATGTAATCAGTAATAAATGTAAAAGATAATTAATCTGGTTAATATTAATTATAATGTGACTTAGAGCGGTCGGCCCAATTGTGCCAATAGACACTTATGTTGATAGGATAAGTCTAATATAAGTAAAGGAAGATTCTCCATTGTGGAATCACATCCTTCACACAAGTTTGGAAATTTCAGCAAGTACATCCTCTTGGGAAAAGTGCGCACCTCTCTTGGGCGCTAGTCTTATAGGGTTTGAGCACCCTCTTGTGTGGTAAGTCTTATTGGTGGTGAAGGTCTTTCTCTTGAAGTATATAGCAAAGGATTTGGATGGGTTTTCCTCCCTTGTTGAGAAGGGTTTCCCAGGATACTTCTTGTGTTCTTGTGCATGGTGTTTCTTCTTGTGATCTTGGTTGCTGGAACATTCTTGTTTATGGTTAAGACAAATGCAAATTGAAATGAACTACATGCTTAACCTAGCTTATTGAAAAATCAGCATGGTATCAGAGCATAGGTCTTAAAGATCCCATTGCACAAGCACTCTCCAGCCATTCTCTCTCACT
Source organism: Picea glauca (assembly GCA_000966675.3). NCBI lineage: Eukaryota > Viridiplantae > Streptophyta > Pinopsida > Pinales > Pinaceae > Picea > Picea glauca. The sequence goes on along the minus strand of JZKD02S2295624.1, from coordinate 7,687 downwards.
TCTCCAGAAACCATACAGCCCTCCTTGGGTTCCCAGAAATTCCGTACGGCCTACCCTTCTGAGAGTTTTCAGCACTCAAAACTTGGACGATGGGGCTAAAAAGAACATAGGAGTGTACAACCTCATTCAGCGGACCTCCAGCAAGTCTCAGATTGCATTTCTGGGCATTTTGATTTTTTGGCTCTAAGGGTTTCTAGGGTTTCGCCAAATTCTGCAAAAAAATTCAGAATTGTATTTCTGCAAACTTTTTGAAGAAGCTCTTCAGCCCACCAAGGCTATCATATCTATCAAGGCTTATTGTTGGCAGTCATAAGCCCAACAAAACCTAAAAGTGCTAGCCTAGCCTAGCCATTAGGTTTTCTAGCCTAGTTCACAAGGGTTTGTAAAGATGAGCAAAATCATGATAGGAAGCAAGCTTAACGATTCAAGCAAGCTTAGACCTCAAAACAATGAAGACATCAACATCTCAACACTCTCAGTTATGGTTCCTATCAATAACAATACTTGGCTAATTGACAGTGGTGCCTCCAGGCACATGACCGATCTTAGAAATCATCTAACACATTTCGTTGAGAAAGAGACACATCTACATGTTGTTCTTGGAGATGATGCCAGATATAATGTGAGAGGAGTTGGAACTTCTACCTTCCATCTAGATTCAGATATGCAGCTTAAACTAGAAGAAGTACTATATGTACCCGGAATGAAGAGAAACCTTGTCTCTATTTCAGCCTTGGAAGACAAAGGTTACAAAATTACTTTCTCAGAAGGAAGAGTTCTTGCATGGCACAAAGACTCTCATATAAAATCTTCCAAAGTAATTGGTGTCCGAGAAAACAACTTGTACAAGTTGACCATCAAACCAGTTCAAGCCTTACTACATAACACTATCAACTTGAGTGAGTTATGGCATAGAAGACTTGCTCACTTTCATTATAGAGCTCTTCCAGCTCTAGGGAAAATGGTAACAGGTCTACCAGAGATACAGATTCAGCATAAAGGTATTTGCAAAGGTTGTGCCCTTGGCAAAAATGTTAAAGGATCCTTTCCTAGCAGTAACAACAAATCCAAGGAAATCTTGGACTTGATACATTAAGATGTATGCGGGCCAATGACTATTGCATCCTTAAATGGGTACTTATACTATGTACTCTTCATAGATGATCACTACAGGAAAACTTGGATTTACTTTCTGAAGAACAAGGCTGAGGTCCTTGCCAAGTTTCAAGAATTCAAAGCTCAGGTTAAAAACCTAACCGGAAGAAAAATCAAAATATTAAGATCAGACAATGGAGGATAATACACCTCAAAAGAATTCAACGGTTTTTGTATTGAAGCGGGAATCAAGAGGGAGTTCACAGTTCCTTACAACCCTCAACAAAATGGGGTTGCTGAAAGAAAAAGCAAAACTATCATTGAGGCAACTAAAGCGATGATACATGATCAGAGTCTACCTATGACTCTATGGGCAGAAGCATGTATGACAACAGTATATGTTCAAAACCGTAGTCCTCATCAGATCCTGAAGAACATTACTCCAGAAGAATTTTTCACCAAAGTGAAGCTTGAGTCGGACACTTCAGAATATTTGGATGTCCAATGTACCTTCATGTACCCAACGAAAAGATATCCAAACTAGAACCTTCAGGAAGAAAGGGTACATTTGTAGGATACAGTGAATCCTCAAAATCATATCGAATCTACATCCCAGGTCAGAGACAAATTGAAGTAAGCAGAGATGTTACTTTTGAAGAAGAAGTAGCCTTCCAGAAATCCAGAGAAGCTCAAATGGAAATTGATAGTGAAACAATACCATCTCCCCCTTCAGCAGTTCAGAGGGAGACAGATATTATCCCAGATGAGCCAATAGCTCAGGTTGCTCCAGCCAGATATACTTCCATCCGATCTATCATTGCACTAGCTGCTTCCATGGGTTGGAAGCTACATTAGATGGATGTAAAGACATCTTTTATCAATGGTGAAATTGAGGAAGAAGTTTATATTGAGCAGCCAGAAGGTTTCGTTGTACACAACGAAAAATCTCATGTATGCAGGTTGAAAAAATCCATATATGGTCTAAAACAAGCACCACGTGCTTGGGACGAGAAAATGGATGGATTTCTGATGAGTTTGGGCTTCAACAAAAGTGCAGCTGATCCAAACTTGTATTATCACATTGATGGCAATGAGTCTCTGATTTTAGTCTTATATGTGGATGATCTTTTCCTCACTAGTTCAGAGAGACTCATTGTTGAATGCAAGCAAGCATTGACTGCCAAATTTGGAATGAAGGATTTGGGCCTAATGCATTATTTCTTGGGACTAGAAGTATGGCAGAGAACATATGAGATTTTCCTAAGTCAAGGAAAATATACTATGGAGATACTGAAAAAGTTCAGTATGACAAAATGCAAATCCATGCCTACTCCAATGGTAATGGATTTAAAGAAAATGAGTGACACCGATTCAAGAGATGTAGATCCACATTTATACCGACAATTGATTGGATCTTTGATGTATCTGGTTAACACCAGACCGAACATTTGCTATGCAGTGAATGTGCTTAGCCAATTTATGAGCCAACCAAAACATACACACTGGATAGCAGCAAAACACATATTGAGATACTTACAGGGTACAATTGGTTATGGCCTGAGATATGCATCCAATGTGGACTTGAGCCTGCAAGGATATGCTGATGCAGATTGGGTAGGAAGTGCAGTACACAGAAAGAGCACCTCAGGTTGTTGCTTCACCTTAGGATCGACCATGGTTTCCTGGTGTAGTATAAAACAAAGCTCTATGGCTTTAAGCACAGCAGAAGCAGAGTACATTGCACTAAATGTGGCAGTTCGTAAAGCAGTATGGCTTCGCAAACTTTTGACTGACTTGTTCGATCATGAGATGGATCTGACTACTATTCATTGTGATAACCAGCGCTGTGTAAAGCTCTCCGAGAGCCTAGTGTTTCATGACAGATCGAAACACATTGAAATCAAGTATCACTATATCAGAGACATGGTGCAGAGAAATACAGTACACGTGCAATATCTTTCTACTCATGAACAAATTGCAGATATCTTTACTAAATCACTTGCCAAGACAAAGTTCGAATATTTCCGTGAGAGACTTGGCCTGGTGGAAAATGCCTCCCTAGCTGAGAGGGAGTGTTGATGATTGCAGAGATGTGAGACATTCTTCATCTTACAAACCTGTGAGATGTGGATCATTGCAGCTATGTGAGTCTTTCTCCAGCTTACAAACTTGAGAAAAAACCCCTAAGAAGGGTGCATGGTTCCTACCTGAGACAGAGCTGGAACGTAGATATGACCTCCTCCATTCAGAGAGTTGAGAAGAACTCCAGATGATTATCCAGTGGGAAAGGTGATCTGTTGAGTTAGACGTGCCTGTGGCTGAGCACAAGGTGAACGTGTGAAATCCCAAAGTGTCGGGTGCATTGTCATGTGAACAGAAATAAAGATGATGTATTAGCCTCCTCTGAGCAGCAGAGTTGTCGTGAAACTCCAGATGATTATCCTATGTGAGGCAGTGGGAAAGAAGATCTGTAGAGTGGACGTGCCTGTGGACGAGTACAGGTGAACATGTGAAGATTTGGTTCTTTTATGTAATGCAGTGAGCTAGAGATATGGACATCCCTATGGATGTGCCCCTAGTGTATGAGCACTAGTGGGTGTATCAGATCCCTTGCTATATTGTTCAAGAGTCGAACCTGTCTGTAACCCTAATTGTAATGTAAAGGTTACAGGTCGGCCCCACCTTAATGTGATTAGTAATAAATATAAAAGATAATTAATCTGGTTAATATTAATTATAATGTGACTTAGAGAGGTCGGTCTTGTTGTGCCTATAGACACTTATGTTGATAGGACAAGTCTAATATAAGTAAAGGAAGATTCCTCATTGTGGAATCATATCCTTCACACAAGTTTGGAAATTTCAGCAAGTACATCCTCTTGGGAAAAGTGCGCACCTCTCTTGGGCGCTAGTCTTCTAGGGTTTGAGCACCCTCTTGTGTGCTAGGTCTTTCTTGGTGGTGAAGGTCTTTCTCTTGAAGAATATAGCAAAGGATTTGGCTGGGTTTTCTTCCAATGTTGAGAAGGGTTTCCCAGGATACTTCTTGTGTTCTTGTGCATGATGTTTCTTCTTGTGATCTTGGTTGTTGCAACATTCTTGTTTATGGTTAAGACAAATGCAAATTGAAATGAACTACATGCTTAACCTAGCTTATTGAAAAATCAAGATGTTGCGGGTTTTTATCATTTTATTTTTGACATTTTATGTTGCGGGTTTTTACAAGGGAAAATTTACTCTTGGTCCTCTAGCTCTTCTCCAAGCATCTTTTGACTCCATTTACCCAAAGAATCAAGGCACTAATCTGCACCAAAGATTGTAGAATTTGCATTGGGATACGTGGAATTTCACCAAAACACAAGTTTGATTGCACGGTTGAACTCGCCCCCCTAGGGCAACCCTATTGCCCACTTGGGCAAGATATTTGAGGGCCCAAACCCCCTCAACTCTCAAAGACTCAAACGCTTTTCTTGTTGCAATTTTTACCAACTTTTACTAACCCTAGGTTGATAGATCTTACTCATTTTAGGGTCAAATTTAACAAGTAGATAGTCTGAATTGTGTGGTTTGAGTAGGGATTTAATTCTAACGGATTACATTTTCGATTTAGTGGCTAGATAACCTGTTGTACCTCACTGAAAGCTACAGCCATAAGGCTGAAATTTTATACAGAGAATTAGTTTAGGACAGCTTATTCTAATTCCTAGTTTAGTGTGCTAGTCTAACTATTTTTATTTCCTAGTTAATTGCTAACATTTCTTAAGTGTTCTAGTTAGTTTAGAAGGCTAGTTGGGCATCTTTTGGATTGTTTTCTTTGCTGATTTCTATGCTGCAATATCACATATCAGATCTGGTATATGCTTCAGATTTGCTTGGAAATTGTTGGATAGTGTGCCTCTTGTTGAGATTTGGGTACCTTGGAAAGTGGTCCCCATGTGCTTATGAGTCTCTAAGCACTGAAATATCCTTGATCCGGCTGATCAAGATATTTGCCATGATCTTCCTATTCTAACATGCAGATCTGATACACTGGGGGTTTCTGGATGCGTTTTAGGGTTTGATGTAGACGATCTCTTGTTTAAA
>JZKD02S2295602.1:23647-34078 GCA_000966675.3 Picea glauca | reverse complement strand
GGAAAATCAGATTTGCAATACAAGGAATTAGTAACAAAATTGCAGCAAGGTAAAATGCAACAGAAAATTGAAGATTATGAATTGGGAATTGATGGAATTCTCTTGTACAAAAACAGAGTTTATGTACCCAATTCTCCTGAATTGAGGAGTGTGATTTTAAAAGAAATGCACAATGTACCTTATGCGGGAAACCCAGGATATCAGAAAACAATTTCCGTAGTCAAGAGACAATATTATTGGCCAGGCATGAAGAAAGAAATTGCAGAGTACTTCGCTAGATGTATGAAGTGTCAAAGGGTCAAAGTTGATCATAGACACCCAACTGGGTTGCTACAGTCATTACACATCCCTGAGTGGAAGTGGGAAGTGGTAACAATGGATTTCATCTCAGGAATGCCCAGAACAAGCAAGCAACATGATGTAATCATGGTGGTAGTGGACAAGCTTACTAAAGCTACCCATTTTATCCCATTGAAGACTACTCACAAGACAACTAATGTTGTTAATATTTATATGAGGGAAGTAGCATGATTGCACGGTATACCCAATACAATTATATCTGATAAAGACCCAAACTTTACCTCAAAGTTTTGGAAGGGATTATTCAAAGGGTTCAGAACAAATCTGAACTTCAGCACAACCTATCATCCCGAGTCTGATGGGAAAACAGAAAGGGTGAACCAAGTGATAGAGGATATGCTAAGGATGTATGTGATGGACAAACCATCTAAATGGAAAGATTATCTACACTTGGTAGAATTTGCCTACAACAATGGGTATCAAGCATCATTGAAGATGAGCCTATTTGAAGCACTTTATGGCAGAAAGTGCAACAACCGAGTAAGTTGGGATAGCCTAGCTGACAGGGCAATGGTTGGGCCAGAGTTGCTCAAGGAAATGGAAGAGAAAATTCTAAAGATTAAGCAGAATTTGAAGGCTACCCAAGATAGGTAGAAAAACTATGCTAATAAGAACAGAACTCACAAGGAATTTAAAGTAGGGGATCATGTTTTCTTGAAGGTGAAAGCCAACAGAAGTTCCCTGAAGCTGGGAAACTGTTCCAAGTTGGCAGCTAGATATTGTGGGCCATTTGAAATCCTAGAAAGGGTTGGTCCAGTAGCTTATATTCTTGCGTTGCCTGCATTTATGTCTATATATAATGTATTTCATGTCTCGTTGCTTAAGAAATATATACATGATGCTAATCATGTTATTGATTAGAATGTGATTCAGGTGGAGCAAGAAAGCGCTTTTCAGGTGCATCCGGTGCGTATACTGGACCGGAAAAGCAAGCAGCTCCAGAATCGAGCCATAGGGCTTGTAAAAGTCCAGTGGACCTGGTACAGTCACGAGGACGCAACATGGAAGCATGGAGATGCTATGCGGGCATAGTACCCAAATCTTTTTTAAGATTTTGGGAATCTGTTGTTGTTGTGTAAATAAGTTGCACTGAGGATAGTGCAAAAATAAGGGGAGGGGATTGTAACACCCCAAGGTCGAGCCCTTGCTGAATTGTAATTATGTTTATAGGCTGGTGAGCCAAGTGTTTATCAGTTGGAAGACTTATGTGTTTATTAGGCCGAAGAGCCTAGATGCTAAGGCCAATGAGCCTGATTTTATATATGTAAATACTCACATCATTAATAAAATTACATCGTTGCGTGTAGACCGACCACGAAGAAAGAGCTATGGGGGAATAAACTCCACTAGGTAGGGTAAGGGAAGGGGCTAAGTGTCTACGAATAGGGGCTAAGCTAGAGGGCTTACCTATAAAGAAATAATATTATATTATTATTTCATAAAGACTAAGGTTTGACATAATTTGTGTTGTCCTAAGTTCCTAGGGAAAGGGAACGAGTGTTAAGTGGAGCTCATGCAGCTTCAGGAAAACATGTGTCAACCTGGGCGCATGCAATTTTAAGTGGGAAAGTCAGCTTGTTGGGGGGGTTCCCTCACCATTCTCGCGATCGTCACCCTTCTCGCAAGTATGCCATACTCCCCACTGATTCATGCACTGAGCCATCCTCTACATCTTCGACCTCTACATCATTCACGCACCTCTGGAACCTACATGAATTTTGAGCTATCCCGTACTTTTTCTGTGAAGCACAACTCACCTATACTTTGCCTAAGCCCGTACCATGCCTTAACAATTTTGTTGTTGCTGCCAACACAGTTCCTTGACTGAGCATGGATTGTTGCCATCATCTGATCTATATCGAGCTTTGTTGTTGCCATCACCCTTACTTGAATTGACTTACGAGCTAGACTGAAGAAGCAGGTTGTCAGGCCTATGGGTTTGAAGAGGCGGGTTNGGAAAATCAGATTTGCAATACAAGGAATTAGTAACAAAATTGCAGCAAGGTAAAATGCAACAGAAAATTGAAGATTATGAATTGGGAATTGATGGAATTCTCTTGTACAAAAACAGAGTTTATGTACCCAATTCTCCTGAATTGAGGAGTGTGATTTTAAAAGAAATGCACAATGTACCTTATGCGGGAAACCCAGGATATCAGAAAACAATTTCCGTAGTCAAGAGACAATATTATTGGCCAGGCATGAAGAAAGAAATTGCAGAGTACTTCGCTAGATGTATGAAGTGTCAAAGGGTCAAAGTTGATCATAGACACCCAACTGGGTTGCTACAGTCATTACACATCCCTGAGTGGAAGTGGGAAGTGGTAACAATGGATTTCATCTCAGGAATGCCCAGAACAAGCAAGCAACATGATGTAATCATGGTGGTAGTGGACAAGCTTACTAAAGCTACCCATTTTATCCCATTGAAGACTACTCACAAGACAACTAATGTTGTTAATATTTATATGAGGGAAGTAGCATGATTGCACGGTATACCCAATACAATTATATCTGATAAAGACCCAAACTTTACCTCAAAGTTTTGGAAGGGATTATTCAAAGGGTTCAGAACAAATCTGAACTTCAGCACAACCTATCATCCCGAGTCTGATGGGAAAACAGAAAGGGTGAACCAAGTGATAGAGGATATGCTAAGGATGTATGTGATGGACAAACCATCTAAATGGAAAGATTATCTACACTTGGTAGAATTTGCCTACAACAATGGGTATCAAGCATCATTGAAGATGAGCCTATTTGAAGCACTTTATGGCAGAAAGTGCAACAACCGAGTAAGTTGGGATAGCCTAGCTGACAGGGCAATGGTTGGGCCAGAGTTGCTCAAGGAAATGGAAGAGAAAATTCTAAAGATTAAGCAGAATTTGAAGGCTACCCAAGATAGGTAGAAAAACTATGCTAATAAGAACAGAACTCACAAGGAATTTAAAGTAGGGGATCATGTTTTCTTGAAGGTGAAAGCCAACAGAAGTTCCCTGAAGCTGGGAAACTGTTCCAAGTTGGCAGCTAGATATTGTGGGCCATTTGAAATCCTAGAAAGGGTTGGTCCAGTAGCTTATATTCTTGCGTTGCCTGCATTTATGTCTATATATAATGTATTTCATGTCTCGTTGCTTAAGAAATATATACATGATGCTAATCATGTTATTGATTAGAATGTGATTCAGGTGGAGCAAGAAAGCGCTTTTCAGGTGCATCCGGTGCGTATACTGGACCGGAAAAGCAAGCAGCTCCAGAATCGAGCCATAGGGCTTGTAAAAGTCCAGTGGACCTGGTACAGTCACGAGGACGCAACATGGAAGCATGGAGATGCTATGCGGGCATAGTACCCAAATCTTTTTTAAGATTTTGGGAATCTGTTGTTGTTGTGTAAATAAGTTGCACTGAGGATAGTGCAAAAATAAGGGGAGGGGATTGTAACACCCCAAGGTCGAGCCCTTGCTGAATTGTAATTATGTTTATAGGCTGGTGAGCCAAGTGTTTATCAGTTGGAAGACTTATGTGTTTATTAGGCCGAAGAGCCTAGATGCTAAGGCCAATGAGCCTGATTTTATATATGTAAATACTCACATCATTAATAAAATTACATCGTTGCGTGTAGACCGACCACGAAGAAAGAGCTATGGGGGACTAAACTCCACTAGGTAGGGTAAGGGAAGGGGCTAAGTTTCTACGAATAGGGGCTAAGCTAGAGGGCTTACCTATAAATGAATAATATTATATTATTATTTCATAAAGACTAAGGTTTGACATAATTTGTGTTGTCCTAAGTTCCTAGGGAAAGGGAACGAGTGTTAAGTGGAGCTGATGCAGCTTCAAGAAAACATGTGTCAACCTAGGTGCATGCAATTTTAAGTGGGAAAGTTAGCTTGTTGGGGGGGTTCCCTCACCATTCTCGCGATCGTCACCCTTCTCGCAAGTATGCCATACTCCCCACTGATTCATGCACTGAGCCATCCTCTCCATCTTCGACCTCTACATCATTCACGCACCTTTGGAACCTACAGGAATTTTGAGCTATCCCGTACTTTTTCTGTGAAGCACAACGCACCTATACTTTGCCTAAGCCCGTACCATGCCTTAACGATTTTGTTGTTGCTGCCAACACAGTTCCTTGACTGAGCGTGGATTGCTGCCATCATCTGATCTATATCGAGCTTTGTTGTTGCCATCACCCTTACTTGAATTGACTTACGAGCTAGACTGAAGAAGCAGGTTGTCAGGCCTATGGGTTTGAAGAGGCGGGTTGTCGGGCCCGTGGACTGAAGAAGCACGTTGTTAGGCATGCAAGCAACTCTCTCCAGGTGAGAGAGGTTGTTGGGGAAGTGATTTTCCCAAAGGAGCCCAACAACAACTATGGTGCTATGAGAATTCCTATCTGACCTGTTGTTGAAGCCTTGGAAGGGAAGTGGGGCAGTCGAAGGACTGTTGAGTAGAGAAGGGGCACACTTCCTGGGGTGGGACATGCAAGTGGGGAATGAGAGGTTGTAGGTTGTTAGTGTGAGCTGACTCCTCAGAGAAAATCCTTCTGGTTGATCTGTGTGACTGTCCTGTTGTCCTTGCCAAGCCTAGGAATCCCTTGCCTGGTGGAGTTTAGNCCTTCAATCCTACCCCAAGTTGTTCTTAAGGGGGGATGTTAGGATATTTAGACACTTATGAGTTAGTTAAGATCTACTTGGTCTAATATGTCGTTAGGTAAAAGTGTGTTTCTTAATGTGTTTCTTTAGTATGCATTTGTAGTTAGGAAATCCGACGGTCACGTCCCAACATAGAGTGATCCGACAGTTCATATTCTCCTTGATCTTAATGACCATTGATCTGTGGCTTAGCACCCGATTGGTCCATGATCTCTATTTAAAGAGCATGGAGGGTCATTTGGCGATGATCGATTGTGAGAAACTCTCTTGTAAAATCTCTCTGTAATCTTTTTCTTTTGCATTAATACACTGCTCCAAGTGGTCGCGTTGGCTGGGGTCATGTATGTTTCCCCGTAGGGGTTTTACCACGTCAAAACATTGGTGCGTTGATCTTTGATCTGGTTGTGTGAGTGGTTACTGAAGGTGTTCGTCCTTTGTTGGAATATCTGTGTTGTCAAACAAGAATAACTTCAATTTTTTTTTTATAAAATTGTTTTGTTATAAACATAGTTTACACTAATAATCCAAAATGAATTACACTAAAATCTCAGAATGTTTAGATATGAAATAGCTTCAATTTTTTAATAATTTTTTTTATTATAAACATGGTTTATACATTAAAAGATATGACTTAAGAGAATTATCCACTTAAATAATATTGCCAATCTTAAAATTAGCTTTACAAACTTTAAATAAAAGTCGTTGAATTGATTTTGGATCATCCCAACATAGCATGGTTTACTCTCTCATACCTTGTAAGCATCGTAATTATGCATGAATTGGATCAATGAATCGAAGCAAAACATCCTCAAGAATTGACATCACATTAAATGACTACTATCTCTATGGATAAACCTTGACCACTCATACATATGGAGGAGTACTACCTTGAACACTTTGAAAATTTCTTGGAATTTTTTATTTTTAGTCCTCCACAACGACGAACACAAAGTTAATGTGCAAATTTTCACATATGACGACAATGTTATACATGCTCACTACTATGTACGTGTAGTTTTTATTTGCCTCATAATCTTTTTCATGTGAATCTATTTAAAATCTTTCAATATTTAAGGCCATGCTAATGAAATGCTTTTTTGCATGATCACAAACTATCATTATATTAATAATTATTCTTCGTTTTTTTTAACCAAAATTATATTATTTTTTTAAAGGAATGATTCAATTAAATTATTGAATATATTATATATATATATATGGATTATAAAACAAAATAGCAAGCATTCTTAAATAATTTAATTACAAGATTAAAAAGATGAAAAAAACAAAAAACAATCACTAGAGGAAAGACAAAAACGAATCAAGTAGAAAAAATAAAACCAAATCATTTAACAAAACTTTATATACACACATAAAAAGTTTATATAAACCATAAAATGCTGGCTGCTTTTCTCAAAACAAAATCAAAATACAAAACTATATTTCATGAATAACCATAAAATGTTGGCTGCTTTTCTCAAAACAAAATCAAAATACAAAACTATATTTCATGAATAATCCATGAAATTTTTTAACATTATGTCAAACACACAACTTTTAAAGGATTTTTTTCCATAAATAATAGAGAAAAAATAAAACCAAATCATTTAACAAAACTTTATATACACACATAAAAAGTTTATATAAATCATAAAATGTTGGCTCCTTTTCTCAAAACAAAATCAAAATACAAAACTATACTTGTTTAATTTCATGAATAATCCATGAAATTTTTAACATTATGTCAAACACACAACTTTTAAAGGATTTTTTTCCATAAATAATAGAAGACCATATACTTCTAAAGGTATCTAAACTTAGAATATCAAATAAGTCATAGATCCTTGATTATATTTTATCATGATAATTCTTTTAGCAGAGTCTAGGGTTTAGTATGCAAGTAGGCATGTATGGTTGAAATTTTCCGGTTCAAGGTATCACTATCTTATCCACTTCTATATATGGGTTACTCAACATATATGCATGGTCATACATCCACAACGACATCGAAGATTATGGAATTTGCGTTGTTTTGAGGGCAAATCTAGATAAGGTCAACTAGCTAGTAATAATTTGTAAATAATGCATAAACTAACGAGGTATAGGTTTTGCCCTATTAGTTACAAACAAAACCTAAAAAATCAAGTAGCAATTTTCGAGACAAAAGTTGGCAAAAATGAATTGGAGTATAATTACACTAATAAATTTTGTCGCAAACATTATATATTTAATATAAACAAAAAACTATACAAAAATTGCGGGCAGGCATGTGAGAATCTTACTCTTTTCATTTGCCAATTGCCTAATGCTTCAAACTCGGTCCTTACACTTTTAACTTCCATTGTATATGAAAGAGTTCGTCACCATATTTTTAGTAAGCTAGTCAAGTTATTGTTTTGTAGATGTTCGCACAATAAGCGAATTAAATGGATGCTTTATTAAAACGATGATCAATCCTGGTTTTGTAAAAGTGTAAGGTTTATGTTGAGAACAAAGTACATATAGTCTCTCCAACATGGTTAAATTGGAGAAATTCGATAATGGTCTCATCACATGGCTATTATTAGATGGTTTTTAACAAGCCAACCATATGAGAGTTAACAAAACAGAGGTGTTGACTTTGATGATGGATACAGAGTAAAGGGTTGGACACTGAGTTGATCAGGATGATAGAGAAAATTTGAACACTGAGAGGTGGAAAACCTGAAAGTTGGGAGTTGGGACTTGTTGTTTTTTCAAACATGCCATAACACGTAGGTGATGGTGGGTGGCTCCGTGCAAGAAGAGTTAATACCTTCATTAACCACCACCCACCTCCATGCCACTTGGCTATTACAAGCTACAACTATTATGTTACATGTAGACGATAAAAGTTGGGATTCAGGGTAGTGGTGGGTGGTTCCATGTAGAGAGAGTTAATAACTTCTTTAACCACCACTTGCCTCGAGTTCACTTGRCTATTACAAACTATAACGATTACGTTCCATGTAGATGGTAAACARTAGAAATTGAGATTCAGGAATGATATCCAACACATATCTTAAGCTATAGGCAAACAAACAATTATTGATGTTTTATAAAAAATATTAATAGTCAAAGAAAACATTCGAGCCAATTRCTTACCCATTCAACAAGAGCACTGGTACAAATTCTAAGAGTATTTGACGACAAAATACCCTAAGCTTGCAATTGAAGAATTTATTTTGCCAAAATAACCTAAAGACCCCCTTAAAAAAAATAAAAAAATACATATTATTAAATAAATCAATGTTTTTTACATATTATTAAATAAGTTTAAATTTTGATGAAAAGTAAGAATACAACAACAAACTTTTCCGACCACCCAAACTTCATTAGCGTTAAAATAAATATAAACGCAAAATMTCTACATCTTGTTTCGAAGAGCATTGGGACTTACAAAACCCGAATGCAATTATCACAGATCACAAAATGCACACAGAGAGGTCAACCCGCGGTCTCCAGAATTCAACCGCGTCAATCGTAAGTATAAATCAGCCCAATGTGCCACCTCATTCACTCCCACAGATCGGACGGTCCAGAATCCACTCTGAAACTTGCTCGTCGGCGGGGCCATTCAGCCCCTTCAGCCGTCCGATCTCCCATCCAATGGTCGAGGAGAGCGTTCCACTGCCACGATCTCAACCATCCAGAGCGGGAACCAACGGCCGCGATTGAAGATCCGGGGTTCCACCTGAGGATGATGGGCTTGACCAGGTAGGCAGGCTACACGTGCCACCTGTAAGAACAGGTTTGTAAAAGTACCCTTTCACACGGGTGTGGAAGGGGTTTTCTGTGATGTTTGTCCTGTTCTTTCAAGGGTTAGTCCTTTCCTTTTCCCTTTTATCATCAGTTCTTTATATTTGCTCCTTTTATCTGGCCGGGGTTTGAGCTCAATATCCTCACATGTCTAATCCATTCTCCAATTAACTTTCCTCTTCATTATTCGGTTTCATCGATTCAGCGCGTAAAGAATCGGCAATGGTCATCGCCGGCGGATTCGGGTCATTCTGATGTGTTCATTGAAGGATTTGGTGCTCATTTGCTACTGCAATGGCCCTTGGCATTGGGGGGAGCCAAAATGCAGTTAAAGTGAAGGAAGAAGCCCTTAAAATAGGTACAGGTTAGGTGCACAGGAGGCCTGGAAGCCATGGATGACTCATGGCCGCAGTTCAGAGCTTGCTCCAACCGCTCATCTTCACAGCATTTCCCCTTGCCCGGATCTCGTAACCAGGTATCCCAATGCTTCTCAAAAATGTTTTCGTTATCTACTGTTATGTCGATGTTTTTAGTTTTCATTTTTTGGCGCTTCGAATGTGTTCATTAAAAGACTTTTCCTTTATTTGGGTTTTCTTCTTTCTTGCCTTTATGTGCTGTTATCTTGATATTAGCCAAGGTCTGTTTCCGGTGGTTCCGGCTTCAATTCTCACCGAGGTGCATTTGTGCCAGCACATGCCAAAGCCAATGGAAAGCGAGTGCTTCACCAAAGACCCCGGTTTGGTATTTTGGTTCACAAAGACCACCCAGGCTTCATAAATGACAGTAGTATTGAACCACGTTTGGTCTTTTGGTGTATACTCATATTCACCAGTACAAAGATCACCCAGGTTTCATAAATGACAATAGTATTGGGCTAAATCACACATCTTGCTTTACTCTCTACCAAACACTTTTTCACCTAAACATCAGAGACATGCAGTCAATGAAAAACATACCAAAACTACTTGTCCTATTCATACTTACATTTTACTTGGACCATGTAGTGGACACTGGAGTCCACGTTGCATTACGAAAAGCCAGTGGAATCATCCGATTGCCTGTTAATGGATAACATATTTGATTTTGATTTTGAGAGCTCAAACATAACTCCAAGCTCTCACCTCAGTGGCTGCTTAATCTTTTAATCCACCACAAGGCAAACCTTGTAAATAGAGTATTGGGTGCTCTGAAACTAGGACTGATACAAGCTTATTGTGACTGCTGGTACCCAACTCAGGAAAATCAACTTGCTCATCTTATCATCGGCAGTTCAAGCAAACAGATCTTATCTCAGTGTTCGCTGCTCAAATTTAGCTTGACGTGGATAGACATATTATTTAAGCTTCCGAAGATCAATTTTTTTTTTCAGACCTATTGAGAAGTTCCATAATGAGATTCCCAAACGTACAATGATGTTTTCAATTTAATAAAGCTTGTATTTTTAACTGATATGTTTATATATTGACAACATTAGTCTTGTTCGTCATGTGAATATATGATATACGCTTCATTTGATTCTTTAGCACTAATATTCAGTTTAACATAACCAGCTGCTGGAGTGCGACCTTGAGGAACCAACTCAAGGATGTATCGTATTGGTTCAAATTATTGCATAATCACACTTTATTAATACACA